>CM065389.1:17137500-17307500 GCA_033060915.1 Euryodendron excelsum | reverse complement strand
TGTTCCCAAGAGACAACATGACGAGAGACACGAAGACCTTAAGACAAGGGATCCTAATAACGATAACCTTTTTGCTTAATCCCGTAGCCTAATAAGCAGCAAAGACAAGCTCGGGGCTCCAATTTGGTACACTCATGAGGCTGAAGTAAGATAAAACAAGCACACCAAAAAACACGAAGAGAATGATAATGTCGCGCCTCGATTTTTAGGTGTCCAAGGTCCTTTCGGCTCGGAGATCAAAAGCACAGAACTCTATCATTAGAACTCATCCTCCTAGAAAGACAAGTGCGACTAGGTTTGAATTGAAAATTGGTTTGATTAAGGGCTTTTAGAAAAACATGAGTCACCACCTAACTTGATTAAGGTGAGTTAGGTCACCTAAAACTAAGTATTAATCCGAAGATTAAACTTAGGATTTTTGAAAAAGATTTGGAAAACTTCCCCAAGAGAGGGTTCTCAAGAAAATAGGTTGTTTGGCAACCTTTAGAAAGATTTAAGCCATTTTTTGAAAATAACTCCATTTTGGTCTGTCGAAAACAAAAATCTATGGTCCGGGGGTTGGTTATGTATAGGGAAGATATCCTAAGATCATCACCCTATCCCGCCCTTTCGATACCTACATGTCTAAGCACCCTTTTGTCTACTCACTAGAATAACAGGTTACCATTGTCCACTTAATATCCACTTTAGAATTTTTTAAAAACGGGATTTAGTCATCACTTTTCGAATGATGCATGATGCGAGTTTTGGAAGAAGTTTGAAAATATAAAAGTTTTGAAGGGGTTTGAGATAGAAATTTAGAATCGATAGAAACTTTGAAAGAGGATTGAAGTTGAAGTAGAAGTTATGATTGCACCATTTTAGGTTACTTACGTATCTCATTTGGCCAGAATCAAGTCATTCGTAGTTCGGGCGAGAGCCCGATAGAGAATAGATGCATTAGGGCCTTTGGAGTGTTTTGAAGACACTTTGAGGCCTTCGAAAAAGTTTAAAAACATTTTATGGTCTTTGAAAAGTTTGAAGACACTTTGTGGTCTTTGAGAAGAGAGAACTTGAGAGTTTCGATTTGAAATCGGATAGTGGGAGATTTTGAAATAGAACTTTGAAGCTCTAATATGGACAACTTTAAAGGTTGTTGTTGACATATCACTTTCCTTCGGAATCATTAACCATAGAAAGGGTAGAGAAACTTTCAGGTTGTGAGTTTTTGAAAAACATGTTTGGAAATACTCTGAAGATGGAGTGTAGAAACATTCAAAAAGGGTTAAGGAGTTAGCTTTTTGAAATCTCAAAACAGTAGTAGGTTTTGGAAAAATGGCTTATGAAAATAGTTTTAAATAGAAAGATCATTTAAAGGGGGTCCATGAGTTGGAACCTCGAAATATACTAACCTAGGTTGGGTTGACCTATGGTTAGGGGTGACCTAAAGTTAACTAACTTGGGTTAGGTTAACCTAGGATTAAGGTGACTTAGGGTAAACCAACTAAGGTTTGGTTAACTTAGGATTAAGGTGATCTAGGGTTAACTAACTAAGGTTTGGTTGACCTATGATTAAGGTGACCTAGGGTTAACTAACTAGAGTTTGGTTAACCTAAGGTTGGACAACTAGGGTTAAGTTAACCTAGGGTTAAACTAAGGTCAAATTAACCTAGGGTTTGACTAAGGTCAAGTTAACCTAGGGTTGAATTGGAGGATGATTTTGAAATGTGGTTTAATGCATTTTTAGAAAGAGTTTTGAAAAACAAATCATTTTATGCAAGGACTTGAGTAGACAACCTTTTGAAAATCATTTCTATGAAAATTTGGCTCTAGCCAAGAGTATGGTTTATATGGTTGGTGTTTGAAAACCATTCCAAAGAAAGTTTTCTTAAGGCCATTGTAACCTTTGTCTTGACAAGAGTAGGGGTTTCTGACTTGCTCTCTCCACGCTCACCGCGATGGAGGTGCTTGTAGTTTAAGTGGGGGTATTCCCACTATCGTATTCTCCCATGAGACTTGTGCCAATCTAGCAACAGAAATGAGTAAAGTTTAGAAACCTATGCAAATTGAAATCGCAAACCAAGAGTGGAATCGAAGACTATGGTAACTAAAATTTGACCGAAAATCTTTTGGTGTTTGAAGAGTTGTTTTGCTAATAACTAAGCAAACAATTGAATTGAAATTAAACCCAACAACTTAATTCTAGCTAAAGCAATTTGACAATTATGAAAATTCTACTACAACAACCACAATTATGACTAAATTAACTTTTGATTTAACCGAAACTTCAAATGAAAACAAGTAAGGATTTAACTTGATTAAAAAGGGGGTTTGGGTTTAAATGTTCCAATCTACCAATTCTAGCACGGAATTTGAAAGGGGGAGTTTGGGTTAACTCAAATCAAGAATCGTCCAAAGGCCCTTGATTCAGAAAGTTTAGCTTTGAAAATTTAGGGATCTCTAATTATTTTGGAATTAAGTTTTATCACCATTCATGGGTTCTTTAGAAATAAATCACATGTTACTAACTATGATTATAGATCTAAGATTTCTACAACAATTAATTCCAATATAATTAGAGAAAATATGCAAAATATATATTCAACGAGATTTAAGGACTCTCCTTTCATTTCATATGCCTTCCTCGATAGATCTTCACATTTGTCCCCAAACAATGAGCTTAGCTTGAAGATTCCATGGTTGAAAGCTTCCCAAGGTATAGAAACAACATTCTTGACTTCAAATCAAAAGTGTACATATATTGAACTAGAGAAAATGTGAAGGATTACAACTAAATAACACTAGAAATCTAACTAAACCGTTCCTAATGTCCTAAATACAACAAGGTAAACTAAATCTAAACAAAATACATGGTTTTGCCCCTATTTTCCCTCTCTACCCGCGGCAGAAACCCTAAAACATAACATAATACATCTTTTTCTTCGACTGCTGGGTTGTAAGGCAAATTTGTGCTCACCGTCCGAAGTGCGTTTTAAGGCCGTTTGAATGGCGTCCGGACACACCGTCCAGATGGTGGAATAACCATTTGGACGGTCTTCAAATGTAGAATCTCGGCTTTGTATTTTTTCGAACGGAAAAAGATGACTCTGTGATAGCTTAGAACGGGAAAAGACGACTCTGGAATGGCTTTAAACGGGAAAAATCGACTCTGGAACTCCGATCTCCGTCGTAGCGTCCGAACGCTAATTCGCCCGCCCGAACGAACCGTCCGAACGGTTATTTATCCGTCCAAACGCACCGTCTGAATGGTGGGAACCGTCCAAACGGTCCGTTCGGACGGACTTCTTCTCTTTAGGCCATTTTTACCATCTTATCACCAAAAACCTATAATACACATAGAAAACCACTTTAAATTAATTTATTGCTAAAAACCTATTCTAATACCCATATAGAGGCTAACAAACACTTAATTAGATAACAAAGATTACACTTTTAGAGTGGAATCAGTTTCAAAAATCAACATGGTGATGATAAGTTCTGCAAAACCATTGTTAATGTAAAGATCGAGATAATGAAGTTTTGAAAACCATTTTTGGGAGAAAGATTATGGAAACCATTTTTCAAAGGGAACCATTCTAACAAGTTAAGGTTCCTATGGCTAATGTAAAAGGGGAGACTACTCAAGAGCGGGTTCCATGGAGTCTTCCCAACCACTAAGCTTAAGAGAATAGAAACCTTAGAAATCAAAGAGTTTGAAGATCATTTTTATGCGAGAACAAAAGAGAAGGAAAACATCCTAACAATTTAGGGCTCTTATGGCCAATATACAAGGAAGACCACTCAAGAGAAGGTTCCATAGGGCCATTCTAACCACTAACTTGTGAGAATATAAAGCTTGGAAATTAAAGAGTTAGTAAACCACTCTTATGCAAGTTGAAATGCAATGATGCAAAAATGTGAGCTTGGGAGATTTGCTAAGGCATGATTTCTAAGGTCCCACCCTAAACTTCAAGGAGTTAACTCTTGGAACCATTTTGAAAAGAATATAGAGCTTGAAAGTGGCAAAAAAATAAAATGATGCAAGCTTGGTATATCATGGTTATTGTCGCGCCCAGATTTTTTGCACTTGAGGAATATACACAAGCGGGAAAAATACTGTACTTTCTTGTTAAAACTCATCCTCCTAGAAGAATGAGTGCGATTAGGTTTAAATTAAAAATTAATTTGAATACAGAACTTTTGAAAAAAGATTCGGAGTTGCCACCTAACTTGATTAAGGTGAGTTAGGTTACCTAAAAACTAAGCATAATCCGAAAACGACACTAACGGTTTTCGAAAAACGATTTTGGAAAACATCCTCAAGAGAGAGTTTTTAGGAAAACAAGTTATTTAGCAACCTTTGAAAAATATTTAAGCCCTTTTTTTAAAATAACCTTATTTTGGTCTTTCGAAAACAGTGTTCTAGGTTCGAGGGTTGGTTACGTGTAGGGAAGACGCGCTAAGCCATCACCCTACCCCGCCCTTGCGGTACCTACTTGTCTATTCACCCTAGATTCACCTATGAGAGTCTTCGATTAACAATTATCCAAAACTATCTACTTTAGAAAAAAAATTTTTAAAAGAATGATGCATGATGTGTAAATGCAAGAAAAAGAGAATTGGAAAATAGATTTGGAAATAGATTTGAAAAGAAATTGATTTGATTTAAAAAGAAATTTTAAAAGATAGATTTGAAATTGAAAAGTTTTAGAAATTGGAAATAGAGATTTGGAAATAGAAATTTGGAATTAGAAGTTTGAAATAGATCATGGAATTGGAAGTTGGAAAAAAAGTTGGGACCGCACCCACGAGAGTTGCCTACGTATCCTTTTGGAAGAATCAGGTCAGTCGTAGTTTGGACCAAAGTCCGATAGAAGATAGAAGATTTTGATTGGAAAGAGAAATTGAGTGGGAATTCGAATTACAAGATTAAGAAATCAAGATTGAACTTAGACCTAGAATTGAACTTGAAAAAGGATTTGACCCTTGGAAGAGAACTTGGACTAGATTTGGAAAGATAGAGTTTCGGGGAAACCTAGACTTAGGAAATATGAGATTTAGGAAAGACTTGAGGTTTAAGAAAGATTCGACTCGAGTGTTTAACTTGGAAGAGTTGGGAAAGATTGGATTTAGGAAAGACTCAGATTAGGAAAGGTTCCGTTTTAGGAAAGTTTCATTTTAGGAAAGTTTCGATTTAGAAAGGTTTTGAAATAGGAAAGGTTTTGAAAGAAGAAAGGTTTCATTTTAAGAAAGTATTGGAATTGGAAAGTTTTGAATTTAGAATATTTTGAAATAGGGAAGTTTTGAAAGTAAAAAAGTTTTGAGTTTAGAAAGTTTTAGATTTGGAAAGATTTGAAGTTTAGGAAAGTTTAGAATTTGGAAAAGGATGGAACTAGGAAAGGGTTGAATTAAGAAAGATTTGGAAGCTTAAAGTTTAAGGAAAGATTTAAAAATTTAAGTTTTGGAGACCTATGGTTTAGAAAGGTATGAGATTAGGAAAGAGTGAATTAGGAAAGGTTTAAACTAGGAAGGATTGAGATTCCTATTTCCTAAAACAAGGGATTGAATTTTGTTTCTAAAAAATGTGTTTTGATTTTGTTTCCAAAAACGGAGGATAGGATCTAGTTTCCTAAATGAAAGATTGGATTTGGTTTCCTAAAGGGAAGATTTGATTTGACATGGATTTGGAAGGAGAAGTTTTAGAAATCCTAGATTTCGAAGACTATAGTTTTGACGTAGAAAATAGGTTTTAGAAACCTAGGTTTTGAGGCAAGATTGGAAATCATACTTTTGGGAAGAAAAATTAGGGTTTTCTAATTGTTAGCTTTAGGATTTAACTTGGACTCTAAGAAAAAAGATTTTTGGAAAGTGAGTTTTTAGAAAGGAAGATTTTTGGAAGGCAATCCTAGAGAGGAGTTTTTAGAAAATGAATTTTGAAGAGAGAGTTTTTGGAAAGAGTTTTTGAAAAGTAACACTTTGAGAGAGTTTTTGGAAAGAGATTTTTGGAAAGAGTTGTTTTGGAAGGAAACTTAAGGAGCGTTTTTGGAAAGTGAATTTTGAGGAGAGCGTTTCGGGAATGAGTTTGAAAAAGAGTTATTGAAAAATAGATTTTTGGAGGGAGTTTTTAGGAAAGAGGTTTTTGGAAGGAGATTTGAGAGAGTTTTCAAAAAGTGTATTGGAAAAGAGATTTTTAAAAAGAGAGATTTGAAAGAAGAGTTTTTTGGAAAGTCCATAAAAATATTTCACTTTCCTAAAGCGACTCTAACCATATGAAGGTTAGAACCACTCTAAGATAGTGGTTTTGAAAACAACAAAGATTTGAAAATATGGACCACATTGGTCACTTTAAATGTAACACTTTCCTAAAACAACCCTAACCATGGAAAGGCTAGAATCAGCTTAGGATTGTGATTTTGAAAATAAGTTTTGAAGAATAAAATTTTAACATAAGTTTTGAAAACGATTTTGATGCACGTTTTGAAAACAGATTTTAGATGAATGCAAAATCATGATATGCACAATGCAAGTTGGGGTCGTGAACATACAAGGTTAAAGGCTTCACGACATAATCAAGGGGGTTAAACCCACGTGGTCTTCGATTAGAATAAAAGAAAGCTCCCGACTCGGTGACCTCCAATAACCTAATCCTACACATGGACCGAGAATTCCCTTGTTTCAAGCATGCAAAAAAGGGGGGGGAAAGAAGATGGGGGGTTAAAATCGAAGAAAACTCAAGTGGGTTCAGAGAGAGAAGAGAGAGGGGGGAGTTGCGTAAACGTAAATAGGAAGCCTACCTTGTGTCTTCTTTATTCGCTTTGTTTTACTTGCTTGCTTTGCTTCGGTCCTCGCTTCACTTTGCGTCAGTCTTCAAAGGCTTGTCTTAATCTTCGAGTGCCCGCTTGGATCTTGGGAAACTTCAGAGTTGCAGCACTACAAGTCTTCAATGGAGGCTTTGGAGGCTAGTGTATGAGTGTGTAAGGGCGTATAGGAGTATATAAGCTAGGGTTTGTGTATGGAGGCTAGGGTTTAGGGAGGCTACGAGCTCTGTATATCGAAGAGGAGAGTTTTTGAACTGAGTTTGCGGACCTCTTTCATGCTAGAAGAGGCTCTGTATTTATAGAGAGAAGAATGACCTAGCGCTTGTTGCAGTGGCGCTAGGCCAAAATTCCTTCTAGCGCCACTAGGAGCGGCGCTAGGCCAATATTTGGCTTGGCGCCACTAGTGGTGGCGCCAACCACTTAGGAAAGTTTTTAGGTCGGCAAGCAACGTATCTTTAGAAGATTTGAGCGCCTGTACTAGTGACTATCATGCAATTTTTAGCCTGACTTCACTAGGAGTGACTCCAGAAGGTCCGGGAATGATTCGAAGGGGTCAGGAATGACCCGAAAGGCCAGAAAGAGATAAAAACCCTTAGAATAGGGTCCCAGGGGGTAATGGACTTGAAACAGGATGTCAGGGTTTGTTAAAGGGGTCAACCAGGCCATTAGGGGCAAAACGGTCAATCAGACAGGAAAGCTACCGGAATGGATTCGAAATATCCCAGAAGAAGACTCGATGTTTGGAGACATTAGTTAAAATGTCCCAAGAGGTTACCGGCTCGATACCAAGAGCTGGTGTGGTTGGAAAAGGCAACCAACCCACTAGGGGCAAAACTGTCATTTCACACCGGGTTTGCAGAAACTGACTCGGAATGATTCGAAAAGATAATGAAAGGTTGGGAATACTATAAAAAGCATTCTCGGGAGGTTACCGATTTAATACCTAGAGTCGATGTGGTTTCCGGGGCGTTTGGATGCCTAGGGGTAAAATGGTCATCTTGATCGGAAAGTCTCGGAATTGGCCCGAAACTGACTGAAGGGAACCTAATCATGCCGGACTGTCTCTGGGACGATCTTGAAAGGGTGGACTTACCATTCTGAGGACTTAGGTACTATCTCGAGAAACATATTAGAAAATGGCCTTAGAGGCAGTTTAGTAATTTTTCACCGGAGTGGGCTAGCAGGAACTGGTGTTGACTTGGGCTTTGAGTGTTTCCATCACTCTGACGGCGGTCCCATGATATAGGGGTTTGTTGGCAATTCCCTATAACGACCTGCTTACGAGTATTTCTGCTACTCTGACGGTTGCGATGTTTGTGAGTATTTCCGCTACTTTGACGATTCGCGATCATTCCCAAGACTACCTGATCTCGTGAAACTGCTAAATGGACTTAGTGCCTGAGCAATCAACTTTCTCGGAAGGCATGCCGAAATGGACATTTCTGCATTGACGGGCTAGCAAGCGCCAAAAGTGGACCGTTCTACCATCTCGCGAACTTAGGGTCTCGTCCCGGTCGACGAGTTTGAAGGGACTTACCGTTCCAAAGAAACTTTTTCAGAAAATGTGCCAAACAGGATAGACTTACCGCCTCGAGGAATCAACTTTCTCGAGGGAGGGATTTGAATTGAAATTGGAATTGGAAAAGGGACTTACCATCTTTGAAAAGATGTGCCTGATTTGGAATTAGACCGAAACAATGCCTCCAAAGGCATTTCGATCATTTTGCCTCTATTTGGGCCCAAAGGGCCCACAAAGTGATTGATTAACTGGATTAGGATTGAAAAACTAGAATATGTCCATATTGACTTGAACTCAAGTCTGGACAGACCGGAGACTACCGAGCGGGCAAAAATTGGGTGCTTACAGCTGCCCCTCTTTTTCTGTCTTTGCTTGTCGAAGACAGAAAACGATAGAGTAAGGGTCCCATGTTGACCGTGAGGCGGTCAGAAGGACGAACTTTGAAAATTTTAGAAGACAGGAGTGTGGAAACAGATATTGGGCTCAAAAGGCCTTTGAAATCAAGCTTTGGCAAGAAAAAGGGCAAAGCTGCCTGGAACTTGGAACTGGCACCATTAGCAGTGGTGCCAGGCCTGGGAGTAAAACCAGAAAATTTTCTAGTTCAAGCACTTGCAGGATTTGAACAATCTTTGAAAAACCAAAAGTGTTCGTGAGGAAACCGACTAGGACATTGAAGGAACGCTTCTTGGAGACCACGGGTGATTGCCGGAACTAGATGCTATTGCTGAAAAAAGTTGCCGGAAGAGAAGATTTCGCCGAAGAATACCGAAAAGTGAGTTTTCAATCTTATGTTGATTTGAACGTGTATAATTCCATTTAAGTCATAAACGTGTATAATTTCATGCTGGAAGAGGCTCTGTATTTATAGAGAGAAGAATGACCTGGCGCTTGTTGCAGGGGCGCTAGGCCAAATTCCTTCTGGTGCCATTAGGAGTGGCGCCAGCCACTTAAGAAAGTTGTAAGGTCGGCAAGCAACATATCTTCAGAAGATTTGGGCGCTTGTACTAGTGACTACCATGCAATTTTTAGTCTGGCTTCACTAGTAGTAACTCTGGAAGGCTCAAGAATGATTCAAAGGGGCCGGGAATAACCTGGAAGGCTGGAAAGAGATAGGAACCCTTAGAATAGGGTCCCAAGGGTAATGGACTTGAAAAAGAATGTCAGGGTTTGTTAGAGGGGTCAACTAGGCCATTAGGGGCAAAACGGTCAATCAGCCTGGAAAGCTACCGGGATGGATTCAAAATATCCCATAAGAAGACTCGATGTTTGGAGACATTACTTAGAATGTCCCAGGAGGTTACCAACTCGATACCAAGAGCCGGTATAATTGGAAAAGGCGACCAATCACACCGAGTTTGCCAGAACTAACTCGGAATGACCCGGAAAGATAATGAAAGGCTGGAAATACCATAGAAAGCATTCTCAGGAAGTTATTGGTTTGATACCCAGAGCCGGTGTGGTTCCCGGGGCGTTCGGATGCCTAGGGGCAAAATGATCATCTTAACTGGAAAGTCTCAGAATTGGCCCGAAACTGACTGGAGGGCACTTAATCATGCCGAATCGTCTTTAGGACGATCTTGAAAGGATGGATTTACTGTTCTGAGGACTTAGGTACTATCTCAAGAAACGTGCTGGAAAATGGCCCTAGGGGCAGTTTGATCATTTTTCACCAGAATGGGCTAACAGGCATTGGTGTTGACCTGGGTTTTGAGTAATTTTCGTCGCTCTAAACTAGTCAGAAAAGGGCCAAAAAAGGTCTGAACCAGCCAAAGGGAGTAAAAATCCGGTCTGAAACTGGTTCAGGTAGACTGGTAGCTGGCGACGAGGGTAGTGAGTTAGGGCAGACGTCAGATGACGTCACAGGAGGTAGCGGCTAGGGCTGACGTCAGCAATTGCGTCACAAGGTGCACACATGGGAGAGCGTGTGAAGGTGCATGAAGCACATGAGCGACAACGACGGCGCGTGGAAGCGCGTGGCAACCTGTCTATGCATGGAGATGGCACATAGGGTCGCGTGTATGGGTTTTTGGAGATGTTTTTTGTATGGTTGGACTTGAATTGTTGAGATGAATTCGATAGTGTGATTAGATTTGGTATTCAGGCAGTGTTAATTTATGCAGAAACGCAGAAAACACCAAAAACAAGGTTACGGAAGCAAAATAATGACAGGACAGTGGCTGGAACAATCGGTGAAGGTTGCAGAGGTAAAGTTTAGAGGTCACCGGATTCTATAGCTCTGATACCGTGTTAGAATGGTAGGAAAAACAGAGGAAGAGAAGATAAGAGAGAATTCTATTGTATTAAATTCTTTACAAGATGATATATATTTACAACAAGGATATGTGATATATATAGAGGAAGATGGAAAACAGATCAATCTTGAATCATGACACCGTTGTTGACAATGACACCTTGTTGACAATAGTGACAATCTCTCCATTGTCTGGCTTAACAGACGAAACTTGACAAATGAGACAATAGAGGGATTGTGTTCACATTTAACATTTTATATCAAAGGAGGCCATCCCAAATGCCTTTAGATGGAAAAGAAAAGAGATGCCACACCACTAGGTTGAGGAAAAAAAAAAAAAAAAACATGATAAACCCATTATTTTGATTGTCCCCTAAGTTTACAGCTGAAAGTGCTTTTTGTGACCAGTTATATCAACGCTGCACTTTAACAAAGTGAGCCACATTATTTCCAATCAATTTAATACATTTGCTACAATCAAGCTAATTTAAATAAAATACTTGTGTTTATGTGTCTTGAGTGAGAAAGAAATTGAGTGATTGTGCTTACATTGAAATTTCAAACTTGAGTTCTTAAATACAAACAGAGTTTAACTGGCCAGTGTCATTCATGGAGATGCACAATCTATGGTGTATAACAAAATTAGAAACAAATTCTAAGTTCAAAATTGGGTAGCTGAAGTTGTCACTTGTTGAAGTCAGGTGGCATTATAAAAGGGGGGAAGTGCGAGAGTAATGTGAGAGAAAAGACTGAGAGGCCTCTGAAGCCTAGTTCACGAGCTTCGCCGCTTCGTCATCAACACCTCCAAACCAAACGGAGACGATTGCGCAGTGGAGATCAGATCTCGCGTTGCTCTTTAATGATGAGAGAGAGAGAGAGAGAGAGAGAGAGAGAGAGAGAGGGGCGGGGGGGCGGGGTGTATGCCGACCATTTAATGATGAGTTTGTTGCCTTCAGTGTGTTCCAACCTTCAGGCTCCAATGGTTTCCATCCATATGGCGATGACTCAGAGAAAGTTCATCAGTCAGACCTTAATTGTTTACGGTTTGAAGAAAATAAGGAAACAGTTTTGGTTGCAGTTTATTTAATTTTTCGTGTTATAAGAAATAAAAAAATTTATTAATATTTCGTTTTTTTTTAAATAAAAAAATAAACTAAAAAACACTAGTTCTGAAAACTCAAAAAACATGATTTTTGGTTCCTGAGTATTTTTGTAAAAAAATTTCTGAAATTGAATTTAAGAACCGTCTTACCATACAGGATTTCGACGAAAACAATTTTCGAAACTAGTCTCCCCAATGCGATTGAGTCAATTTTCAAGAAATGAAAATAGTATACAAAAGGATTTCTTTGATTAGTTTCTAATTTAGAAAAGAAGAGAAAATAGTAAAGAAGAAAAATAAGAGAAAAGAGAAATTTGTTTTATTCTACTGTCCTTTCATTTTCTTTCATCTTTCCTTTTCAATATTATTATCTTATTATTTTGCTTACTCTTTCATTTGAATTTCTTTTTGTTTTTTTTTTTTTTTGATACATAGAAAAGAAAAGACGACAACTGAGAAAAAACAAAAATTAAAAACTCCAGCACTAATGGTCTAATATGCGTAGCTACAGTAAGATCAGCCCGAAGCCAAGGTCTCAGACCCTGATGGGGGCTCTCCAGAAGAGCAAATTCTTCTCCCAGACTGACACCCCGGTTAGCTAACAAGTCTGCACAAAAGTTTTCTTTCCTCGGAGTGTGCTGGAAGAGGCAGCCAAAACTGATAGCAATAGATTATATAGTAATGACCATCCAGATTCCGGCCTATCTCTTACCTTTGAAAATGCCTCGCAACTCTGTTTCAAGAGGGAGAGAAAGTGTTTTTGATTTTCATTTTCTTTGCAAAAATCGACGGAGGAGAAAAACCACTTCCCCTACCTTTTCACTCTTGTTGCTTTTGAAAACTCTAGACCTTCTATGATCAACATCTCTAATTTTGATTCTCTCTATATGCTGAAGTGTGTCTCTCTAACCCCACATAAACTACAGTTGAACTAGGTATTTTATAGAGTGAAGTCCTATTCATAAACAAGTCGAGTGGTCTCCTCAACCTCACAACCATTCCCACCAACATCCACATCTCTATCCTCCATACATTTCAGATTATCTATCACTCCAAGTTTACAGTTTAACATGGCAAGTAGATATTATTTGCCCCTCAAATGAGTATAAACCATGACGTTTTAGAGGTGAAAAAAAAGTTAAATTTACAGCTATTATAGTTGTATATATTGGGAATAATCTTCCCACATTGTAAGGTAAACATGATTGAGAGAACACTATAAATAAATACAACCAGTATTGAGGTTGGTGCTTTTATTTTATCTGCAAAAATTTTCCACGTGGAACATTTTCGAGAAAGAGTTATAATTTTTCCTTTTTTTTTTTTGGTGGTATTGAGAAAGAGTTATAATTAATACGTCATGATGCCATAAATTTGTAAAGTGAATTAAGCTAAAGTTCAAACCCGCTTCCCCTAAATTTTCTTTCCGACTTTGGTCATCCTTGTAATCCCTTCCAAATAACCCAAAAAAAAAAAAAAAAAATTAAGCTAAATTTAGCTTCACTTGTTTAAACTAAAGGTTTATTTAAGGTTGCACATGAAATAAACAAACTAGGTTTGTTATGTGGGTTTTGCTAATATGTGCCCAAAAACATATTTTAAGTGAGTTAAAAAGTATTACTTCCATACAATAAGGCCCACATTAACATTAATTTTTAAACTTTTCAAACATTCTTCAAAACAATGAAATAAATGTTGTTAAATGTCTTATCAAAATAACAAAAATAACCTTCTAAAGAAGCAACTCAAAACTTGCCAATTTTATGAACGTAAATCTATATGCACTAAAACTCACATCTGCTTTGTTTTTGGCTATTCAATTGACATTCATTAAAGAGATCTAATCTGCTAAAAAAAAGTGAGGCCCTTCTATCTTTTATTATTGTTAATAGTATTTTTACTTTTTATCCTATGATAAATAAGATAAATGGAAATTGTATTGGGGCATTGAAATCATAATTTCTAAAACATTGAGATAATATTTTTATTTTTCACTAACGTTAGAAAATAAAGTATTAATTATGAAAAATAATACTTTGACTTGTATGCAATGTTACAAAAAGAGTGAAGAAATAATTAATACTTTTGCATTGGTTCAAAATTCAATAAAATTACTTTTTTGCTGCACAAGTTCAACACAATAAACATATGGCTCAATATACTGTATAGTAATTATTTTACATTTATATTTCATCCATATAAAATATTTTTAAATTGATTTAACGTCCAAACAGTAAATAAATGTCTACATTCTACACATGTGAGTAATTGGTGTGGGCCCATGATTTAAAATATGCAAATCACTCGTACAGCCACTAGTCTTCTAATTTTTTAATTTTTAAGGCATTAAATTAGTGGGTCCACTTATTGTTTACCAAATTAAGTGCACATGAGTTTAATAGTGTAGAAGTCAATTTTATCATTTAAATTAATTGACATAATTAAGTTTTGATGGTTGTTACTATCATAAAAAGTATACAAAAAGGTGTGAGTGGAAGTGAAAATAAAAAAAATAAATGCTCCTTAACATGTATTCCTAAGGTATATATTAGCATTTGTCTTGTTATATTATAGACCTTTTCATTTATTGAGGTAAGTTATGAATCTAATAAGCATTTAAGATTATGAAAATAATATAACTATTTTTTAAATTAACGAGTAAAAATTTGCTCAAATTTTTATTATTGTAGAAAAACTATTTGACACGACTAAGTATTAACAAGGCTGATTGCAAATTATAAAACGGGTCTTGCTAACATGTGCCCTAAGGGTACATTTTAAGCATACTTTGTCTGGTTGTACAAAACATTAAAATTTGTATTTTTACAATTTTCAACACTGAAAACAAAAGTTTCAATGCTTTGTATAACCAGACAAAACATACTTAAAATATGTCTTTAAAGCACATGTTAGCATTTGCCATATAAAATTATAACTATTCTTACAATGGGTGTGTTTTTTCTTAATTAAATAGAGCTATCTTTTTCGTTGGCTTGAAATCCTTGTTGTGAAATTAGGACATTTTTTTAGTTTCTTAGGTTAATTCTTAAAATAATTCTTCCCTAGGAAAAGAAAATAAATTTATTATATGTTAGATATTAAGAAAAAGTCTTCCCTGGATAAAGAAAAAGGAAAAGCAAAAAATAGTTTTACTAGAAGAGGAAATTACAGACTCTGCTAATTTTTTTTTTATTTTTTTGTACTTTGAAGTTTGAATCACAAACTTCTAGTTCAACAAAGTAGCATTTTGCTTTTTGCATTTTCAACGAAGGGAAAACCGGCCGAGCACATGCCTATTAAAGAAGTCAAAAAAGGAAAGGAAGAAACAAGCAGCAACCAGTTACGTATACAGATTAGAGAGAGAGATTAGAGACAGAGAGAGAGAGCCTCACGCAGCCTCTAACATTAACGTCAGCCGTCGCAGACGATGGAGCTGACGCAGTTCCTCCACCACCACAATCCCAGGTACGTACCTCTTTCCCACCCTCCTCCACCTCCGCCAAACCTTACCCAAGACCGCAATTTTTACCCCCAACACCACCTCCGTCCGCCTCCTCTACCACCGATTCCACCACCACCACAATCACACCGCCCACTCCCTCCTGCACCTCCACCCCCACCAGCGTCTTTCAATCCCCACCAATCACAATTCAATTTCCTCAATCACCGCCCAATTGAAGATGATCTTAGAAGAACCCACCTCATCGATTTCCCCCACCGATCGCCGCCTAGGGTTTTTGACCGATCCCTATTCGGTGACGATCGCCCCCGTCTTCGCAACCCCGAATTTGACAATCGGTTCCCTGATTCCGGCCCTGACTACTGGGCGGATCCACCTAGGGTTCCGCCCGAAAATCGGGTGCATCTCGGTTTTGACCGCGAGCCCCATCAGCACCACCCTCCCTTTAATAATCAACTCTCTGTATCACCCTTCCGAACAGCTCATAACCATAGGCATGATCTAGAAGGTAGTTTTAGGTTTAGAGATGATTTCATTGATGGGTTTAAACCTAATCATACTGAAGAATTTTTACGGGGTCGAACTGATAGTCGCGGCAGTGACCTTGATAGTGATTACCGTCACAGTCGCGATCATTATGTATCTAATTCCTGTGGATCTTCTAGGACTTTTGCATTTGGTGATTCACATGTTTCTAAACCCAATCCCTCAAGTGATTTTTGGTCAAATTTGGGAAATTACGAGCCTTGTCATGGTTCGGTGTCAGATAGTGACAGGTTTCGGAATAATAGAGATGAAAATATGAGATGGGGCCATGCTCAGCCGCCCTCTAGAGAGTTGCCTGATGCTCCAGTGGAGTTGGAAAACCATGAGTTTGGTAATGGTGATGGGCTTCGAGTTGTTTCCTCAAGACGGGTGCCTCATATTCATGATTCTGGTAGATTCAATTATAGGGGTAGTAGAGAAGGTAACCAAGAGTTTCTTCAGAGTCCCAGGAAGCAAATACAAAGGAAGAGTGCTTTACTTAGGATTCAATTTGGTAAACCCCATAATAGGAACAGAAATGATGAACATCGTTTTCCTTCAGCTCGCTCGGATGACTCAGAACCCAGTATCTGTAGAAGTAGAGGTTCCTTTGTTTATTCTGTTAACAGAATTGAGGAAGATAAAGAGGGAAGCCCAGTGGAGCTTGATGTTTCTTTTAAATCTAATGCATTAGTAGCGAAGGCTATTGTGCCCTCTTCAAGTCATGGAGTTGAATCTGATAGGAATTTGACACCGAGAAATAGGAAGATTAGGAAACTCGCACTATCAGAGGTAGACCTTTTGAATTCACCACTAACCAAACTCAGTGATGGTCCTCTGGATTACCCAACTATTTCTCACAAAGACTCAGAGCAGTCAGGGGAGAATGTTATGGATTCTGGTGGTGGAGCTGTATGTGGTATAGTGTCACAACTTTCTTCCCATTGCATCATTGATTCACCTGGAAATAATACACTGAAAGAACTGGTTTCAGATAAGGGTGGTAATACTGTTGGCTCAGTTGGAACATCACCACTCAGGCTTAGGAAGAAGAAGAAAGTTATAAACCCTCCTTCTCATGTGTCAAAGTCACAGGCAACAAAGAAAAATATTGATTTTGTTAAAGCCGATAGATCCACAAACAGTCTACCTGCAGTCTCACAGCCAGTTGAGGAGGATATGCATTTGAAAGAGAATACTGCCTCTGGTGGCTTGGTTCTGGAACACAATGTTGATTTGCGGCCTTCTCCAAATGAAGTAACTGCATTGCTTGAGCATAATAAAGAGGATGAATCTTCAGGGGCTATAGTTTCAGAGAATGATGGCACTGGCATCGATTCTTGTGGATCACATGTACATAGTAAGAGAAAGAGAAATAGCTCTACCCATCTTTTGGGTTCATTGAGTCCTCTGAAAACCAAAGTTGATGAGGGTACCATAATTGCAGATAGATCAGTTGATTTGCATACCATTTTGAATTCTGATGAAGGTTCAGTTGAAATACAAAATGGAAGGAGTTTAACGGGGATCGGTCAGGTGGGTGATATTTGCCAGCGATCTTGTCAGAATGAACCCCCTGTGTTGCTTCAGAATGGTCTTGGAAAAGGGTATTTAGAGGCTAAGCTGTCAATAGGAGGCAATGTTAATACCAATTTGTCAAGTTCAGAGGAAATCGAAATTCATGGGGGTCCCATAAATTTATACAGCTCTTTTCATAATGTGCGTAATGCTTCGAGTACTGACAACGGGCTTATTAGAGAGCAGCTGAACATTACTGTTTCTGACATTGATGATGTGGATACTGGTACTGAGTTTGATGAGGCCACTGTATTGCCAGAAAGTGTTGCACTGGAGGGATTTCCAAGGGATATTCCCTTAGTTGAAGGCAATGCTATTGGGGGATTTTCAAGTGCAGAGGAAACCCATATCCATGAGGGTGCCTTTGATGCATATAGCTCCAACCATTATGCAACTACCACCTCAGGTGCTGACAATGTTTCAAGTAATTCCCAATGGAAAATTCCTGTTTCTGACATTGCTTCCGTTGACGGTGGTAGCAAGGAGTCATGTCCAGATGGCGCCATTGTATTGCTTGAGAATGTTCCCATGGAAGGACCTCCAAAAGCCAGGATGTCAGTGGGAGGCAATCTAGATGTTGGTTATGGTCAGTGGTGTACACCTAATAAGTGGAAAGATAGAGATATTCAGTCAGGTTTATCAAGTCCAAGTACAAGTGACATGCCTGTGAATGCGGTTAGCATTGTATATCCTGCAGATACAACCATAAGTTGTCCTGTCAAGGATCTTAATTTTGCAGAAGTGGAAGCTGAGGTCATGGGTTTGGGGAACTTTGGTGATGGCTCACAACCTTGTACAGAGGAGGACAACATAGTGCATGGGTACAGTTTATCAAAAGATTCATTTGATAATGAGCGTTCAATTAAAGAATGTTTTATGGTTGGTCAAAATGGGACTTCTTCCAGTTATGTAAAGAAGAGGAAAGTCTGTGCTCCAGTTTTGCCTTCTACAATGCTATCTAAGACCCAGGAGGAGCCTCTAAGTGCTAGTACCTTCACATTCAATGTGGAACTGCCTTCAAATACTGATGGGGATTTGATGCAATCAGAAGATGGTGTTGCTGTTTCTAACATTGATACTGTGAGTTCTACTAGATTTCCACCTTGTTCAGAGTCTACTACTGTGTTGCTTGGAAATACGGAGGCAGGATCCTCATTTGAGGCTATAGGCTTGGTGGGAGAGGGCTTTAGTGATAATGTTTCACAATTTGGGCAGGAACCTCCTTCTCCATCAGGACTGGGAAGTGTGCAGAAAGAAAAAGATGATCTGGTTATGACCACAATGAACTATCAAATTGACACTCTTGATATGGAAACAGGAGGCAGAGGGGAAAAAGTTGCTGCTAAGACTGTCGAGGAGCCAGGAATGCTTTACATTGAGACTGTTCAGCAGAGAAATCCTGTCGAAACTCAGGCTCCAGAAGCAGATAGGAGACAGCCCGTTGCTGAAATGGAATGTGACAGTTATCTGCTTGTGAAGGATGAATTGCCATCTATCTCAAACACTCTGCCTTTATATGCAGATGGCAACGGTGTCTCCACTGCGGGCTTGCAAGACGAAGTGGTGGAGTCTATGCCTGATAAACTATCCGATATGGACTCTACAGCAACAGTATCCATTGTCACAGGATCACAGATGTCCAATGAAAAAATGTCTCGTGGTCAAATATCGAATGAAAATGGTTTTGAGGATGTCAGAAAACAAGATGAGAAGCTACTGTTTGAAGGTCTTTCTTCATCATATTCTTTAAACATGCCTTTGCAGAATACCACAACGAACAAGAAATTAGGTAATGCAGTAGGAAGTGTTCACTCCATAAATGCCAAGTTTGGGCCTCAGTATGCCAGAAAAACATCTCAGTGTATGAATTCTATGAGTAGGGAAATTAACACAAGAAAGAACCAGCTGACTTCAGCAGTCCCTAGGGTTTTTCCAGGTCATTCATCTTTAAAGAAAACGGACCCATCAAGCCACATAGCAAAACCCCGAACTTGGCATCGAACTGGCAGTCCCTCTACTTCATCTTTTCCTGGAAAGAACTCCTATCCAAACCCTGTTCTTCCCCAAGAGCAGTCTGCTAGAAAAATTGGAAAGGATCCGAGTGCTTCTTACATTCGTAAAGGTAACAGTCTTGTAAGAAAATCTTCTCCGGCTGCTGCTACTCCTGTCTCCCATGCTTTGAGTTCATCTGTCTATCGGTTAAATCCTACCGGTATGGATGAAATGAAGAAAATGACAGCAGTTAAGAGCAGGGTTGATATCGGTATCCCACCAAGTTGCTTGAGAACAGGACCAAGTGCTACTCTTGAAAGGCCCAAAACACCACCATTATCCTGCAGCACCAAATTATCTAATTGCACAAAATTCTCTTCCGGAAATGGAGCATCTTTACCATTGGCAGATCCTCCCCCTAATGGTTTCTCTGAATTTGAGTCGGATCCTATAAAAGTTAAAGAAAATATGGATGTGCCAAAGCCTTCCAAGGATGTTCCAAATTCTTCTGGAACTCATGAAAATCAAACTGGTCAAATAAACGATTTTGAAAGCCATAGTGTACAAGATGATGGAAATTCAGTATCTATGAGAACAAGGAAGATGATATATGTAAAGAGAAAATCAAATCAGTTGGTTGCAGCTTCAAGTTCTAGTGATGTGCCTGTTCAGAACGTGGACAAGACCGAAGCCCTATCCTCTGATGGTTACTATAAAAGGAGAAAACATCAGCTCATCAGAAAGTCATCAGACATGACACAAAAAGTTGCCATACCTGAAGACTCTTTAAACTCAGAGGGGAAAAGGGCTCTGCAGGTTATTGCAAGCAGTTTTAGGAGGAGGCGTTCTGGTAAAGGTGCGTTTTCAAAACTCTTCATCAAGTATGTATAGTTCCTTATGAGAACATCTATGCAAGCTGCTTTATAAGGCTATCATATACATTGTATATTTGTAAAAACAAAGTAAATGATTGATGTGTTATAGAAAATAGACATGATTTTTTAACATCTTGAATTCATTTTAAATCTTTAATCTGAATTCCTTGTTTACTGTCAGTATGAAACTCTTGTGTTTCCTGGTTAATTAACATCAACACTCAGAAAAACCAAGGTTTATATTGTGCAGTGGACTACAGAGTAACTTTGATTGACTGTCTTCTGTCTACTGTTGAATTGACGTATCTTGAAGCATACTGTTTCTTATCTCCATTATCTTTTGGCCATCCTTGTTGGTTTACCTTGTTGGTTTATCTAATTGTTTATTTCATCTATGCTGCTGAGCGCAAGAATGATTTCCTTTTGGCATTATGTACTGATGTGAGGGAGAAAATAGAATTTTGGTCATTTCCCTCCAGGGATTTGTGATTCCCAAAAAAGAAAAGAAAAGAAAGAACTCTAAAACAAGGCACATATTGTGTTCATGGTAATTGAAGAATTTATCTGAGGATCATAGTTATTTTTTGAATGGTTTTTTTTGTTGAATCATGCTGTATCTGTTATACTGTTTGATCTAATCTCAAACTGGAGATCTTAACGTCACATTTATTTCTGTTTTCCGTTTTAGTTTTAAGAGTAATTTTTGAAAAAGAAACTACTGTGATTACTCTAAAGGATCTATAGTTCAGTGTCAGTTTTGTGCCTACTAATTGATCATCCACTGAGCAAAAAGATCTTGTAATGAAGTATGTCTCTTTTTTTTTCTTTTTCATTTATCACTTTTATGCCGTTTCCTGCTTTGAAAATTCTTCTATCTTCAGTTCTCCTCCTGCTCTGGTATTAGGTATTAATTTTGGTCTCTCAAAGTAAGCATATTAAGCTTTGGTTTTTGCTCGTCTGTTTTCTATCTTTCAGTTTGTAACAGAATTCTTCGATAGGCTGCTGATGACATGACAGGTTTCTCATTATTTTGGTGGACTTTTGCCAATTACGATTCTTTTCTTAGTTGTGCAATTGTACCGGATATTACCATCAGTTGCAGCTGCTTTTTTGCATGCCAGTGCCTGTGCTTTCTTTCAAGTTCACTGAATTTCAGATTTAGGCTTCTAGTCCCCCATATAGTATCCATTTTTTTGAACTGAAGGAATATATGGATTTTTTCTGAAAATAATTGTACAGTTCCATGTGACGCGAGCAATACGCAGGCAAGACTTAGGCATGTTAATATTTGCAGGTTTAGCAAAGACATATAAACCTTCAAAATTTTCTTTGGTGTGGACACTACATGATGCAAAGTCATTGAAGAAAGAGAATACGTTGCTACGCCAGGTGTGGCCACACCTATTTCCATGGAAAAGAGCAACATATTTGAGAAGTTTAATGCATAATTCAGCGTCCGCTTCCAGTAATAGTTCGTTATCTACAATCAGGTATGTAGGCATCTGGTGCTGTTCTCTCTTTTTCTGCTGCTGGCTCCATGCTTTACGATATCTCTACATGTTAGTCCTCTGAAGTAAATGTATCTTCAGTCGGAAATTGCTGCTCTCAAGAAAAAGGGAGGCTATTTACACGAGGTCTACTCGAGGATTTTCTCTTCGAATATCGAAGGTATTGAGTGTTGGTGGGTCTAGTTTGAAGTGGTCAAAGTCCATTGAAAGGAACTCAAAAAAGGCAAATGAGGTTAGTGTGTCGGTATTGTTCTGGAAAACACATTTTCCTTGCTAAAAATTTTAACTAATTACTGGTTTACAACTGAGAAGAAATTAGTTTTAATTTGCGTAATTAATCTTGTCTGCTGCTTCATAGGAAGCTACGCTAGCTGTTGCTGCAGCAGAGAAGAAGAAAAGAGAGCAGAATGGTGCTGGTGCTGTTGCTGCTGGGACAAAGAATAGAAATCATTCTTCCCGTAAGTCAGTTCATAGTATAGAGCTGCGCCCAGGTAGGCCGTTCAACATTCCTGGTGTGGCAGATACATTTTTTTCAGTGTTTCTGAATTTGAATGTTCTGATAGCATGAATACTTAACAAAAGAAACATGTCTTGATAAAATGATTGGTTTATGCATCTATATGCACCTTCTATACATTTGTGGTTTTGACAAGGATGCTCCGATGATTATTGCATCTGAAAGTTCTGATAAAATGAGTACTATTCTCATTTCTCACAAAGAGGTTATGATAAAATCATTACTATATTCATCTGGTTGCCCCTTCTATATGCATGTGTTTTTGACAAGAATGCTCTGATGATAATTCTTCATATGACGGCAATACTATAACTTTCTAAACCATCTAACTATGTTATAGGAGAGCGCATATTCCGTGTTGGCTCTGCTCGATACAAAATGGATCCAACAAGACGGACACTTCAGAGGATTTCAGGTGCCCACCATTCATTTTATTGTCTTTGAAATATGCATTATACTTTTATCCTTTTATCCTTTCTAGTCCTTCCTTGCTATGTTGTGCCTCTGAGGTAGTACTGACAAAGCTTTGATTGTCTGTCATTTCAGATTTTAGATGCCAGTAGCTACAAAGTTCCTAATCCTAATTATTTGTTTTAGAATAGATTTTGCATGTTTCTGTCATTCATCTTATGTTCTCATTTTATCATTGGTTAGATTGGTCAAATGTAACTAAAAGTAGAGCTGTAGAAAGTGGACGTCATTTCAACATTTGGCAGGGGAAGGATCTTGAAGCAGTTAATTTCTTCATTTCTGGCTTTAATTTCTGTTGCCTTTTCACCTAATAGAAGTAGGATAACAGATGTAGATGCAGTTTGCAACAATGAATTACCGGAAAACAGGTTTATTTGTGATTGGAGTGTATAGGAGTGATGATGGAGGTTAAATGTAGAGGTGGCAAAGCACGTCAGAGACACCAGAGACTAGAGGGGTGTCTCGAAGCACCCCAGTCGGGGAGAGATAGGAAGAGAGCATCAGTGGAGAGTTTGGAGTCTGAGAAATTACAGAGCTTCTAGAATCTGTGAGTTTCCAACCAGAGTTAGAAGTCTGGAAGTGAGAAGTGATGAGAAGTACAACCTTCTATTTAAGAAGGTCAGCTCATGCATGGCTCCTACTGCGTGGAGCCATTATAGACATCATTCTTAGAGCGAGTTAGGGAAAGCCGTTAGGCCTCACGTGCGTCCCTTGGAGGGAAACCTTGACTTAGAGGCAAAGGAACCAGGTTTCTAGAAGTTTCTAGGCTGAACCATGGAAGGGAAACCTTGCCTTGGAGGCAAGGGAACCAGGCTTCCAGAAGTTTCTAGGCTGAACCATGGAAGGGAAACCTTGCCTTGGAGGCAAGGGAACCAGGCTTCCAGAAGTTTCTAGGCTGAACCATGGACAAGTCTCTCTCTTAGTTGGATTGGCTTGAAGGCAATTAGACCCATGCAGGATGAGTGCCATAGTAAAGCCTTCATTTTTAGCCACCAAGGTACAAGACCCAGAGTCTCGTGATGCATGCCAAGTCGGCCAACTAACCGAAGTTCTCCCTCTTGGCCTAGGTGAAGAGACACAAGGCACGACCTAGACTCCTAACTCTTGCCGGATGTTAAGAAGGCACCTCATCATGTCTCAAGCTTCGGGCCAAAGTACAATCAAAGTGTTGTTGGTCATTGAGTCTTTGGTATGATCAACCACATTTCCCTTTGCTGAATGACACATGGAGGGCTTTATGATGACTTGGAAAACACATATCAATGCTGTCATGTCTATGGCACGTGGCAGCTGCACAAGTGTCGATAGAGTGCAGTTTTAAGAAGCATACTCAGGATAGACATTAAGCATCTTTATGTAAGGTCCACTGTTCAAACCCCCCCCCCCCCCCCCCCCCCCCCCCCCCCCCCCCCCCCCCCCCCCCCCAAAAAAACCCAAAAAAAAAAAAATAAAAAAACTCATTTTTTTTGTTCTTTGTAACACAAATGTGGCTCCATCCCTTCCCTATCTTTCAGGAGGTTGGTTTCTCAAATTCAATATTTTGAAGAGCTGCAGCTGGTGTTTTGGGTCATAAAATGCTATTTGCCTTTTCCATTTTTGTGTGTGGTGTTTTTTTTTCTTTTTCTTTTTTTTTGTGGGGGGTGGGCGTGGGGTTTGTAATTTTTTTCTTTCATTTATGGAGTGTCTCTTAACATTCCCATTAGAAAAGCACTTTTTATATCATAACTTTTGAATTTGATTACTTTGATGGTGCACGAAATTAACATACTGAAATTCTTGTTATCCTGCACATAATTGCTATTGTTTAAAATATATTAGATTTAAATTCAGTATGGCATTGGCAAAGCTTGCCTTGGATTTTAATGTGAATTTATTTCTATATTGCTTTAAAGTTGAAGTCCTGGGAGTCTGCTGGTTATATCTTGTGGAAAATTGTCCTATGACTATTTTTCTGAACTAGCCTATGATGTTCCGATGTAAACATTCTCAACAGAAAAATATCTATAGCTCAGGGTGGATGCTTCCACCACATGAAGCGTGAGGTCTGTAGTTTGACTCCCTGGCTTGCCCAATACCTATTTGCAGGTATCTGGAAATTTACCTGGTCATATAAAGTGCGGGTGTTGTTCCTCACAGGCCCCAGAAAACATATATATATATATTCATGTATATATTATCATAATAGCAAACAATTTTTTTTTTTTTTTTAAAAAAAATCTCTATAAGGAAACTTCTGATTTAATTCAGCCTAAGCTGAAAAAATATTAAGAAAATGGAGAGACTAAGATCATGTGGAGAGTTGAATGAAATATTCCTTGAAATTGGCCCAAGCTCTGTAATTTGATAGACTCATTCCCATGAAGATGGAACAGAGTTACATTAAGTTCCTACACTAGGTAAATTCCTTTGGTCTTCAATTTCTCTAGCGTATTTGTTGACCATAGCATTCATTTGTTTAAAATTTATGAACATTGTTAGTAAGTTCAAACTCTTTTCTATCTGGAATTTTGCCTTATAAATTCCTCCATGTTCCATGTAGATGAGGAATTGTCGTACTCGGATGCTCTTCAATCTGGGAAGGATGTGAAGAAACCTTCTGTTCCAAAGAGATTACTGATTGGCAATGATGAGTATGTTGAATTATCTTGTTGACCTACTCTGAATGCACAAAATACTGCTATAATTAATCCTGAAAATTTTCATTGACAATGATGATAAGTGTATCTTTTACTGTCTACAAAATGGAACTGGTTGCATATAATTGTATTCCACTATTGGCAGGTATGTGCGAATTGGCAATGGTAACCAGCTGATTCGAGATCCGAAAAAGCGAACACGAATCTTGGCAAGTGAGAAAGTACGATGGAGTTTACACACTGCCAGACTTCGGTTGGCTAGAAAGAGGAAGTACTGTCAGTTTTTCACGAGGTTTGGGAAATGTAACAAGGATAATGGAAAATGTCCTTATATTCATGATCTGTCTAAAGTTGCAGTCTGCACAAAATTTTTGAAGGGTTCATGTTCTGATCCCAACTGCAAATTGACCCATAAGGTGCATCACTTATCTGATAGTTACAACTTGATACGGTTGATTCAGTGGCTTATATCTTATCGGTTTTCATTTTTCCTTGATTCCATATTCACATGTAGGTCATTCCCGAAAGAATGCAGGATTGTTCATATTTTCTTCAAGGTGGGTTTGGTTCTGTATTGTGCTTTTGTCCAATCAGGTATGCGCAAGCACAAAACTCTGACTCATTTTCTGGCAGGATTATGTACCAATGAGAGTTGCCCTTATAGACATGTAAATGTGAATCCAAAGGCCTCTATTTGCGAAGGTTTTCTCAGAGGCTATTGTGCCAATGGAAATGAGGTATTGCTAGAATTTGGTTGTCATATTTCACACAAGAAAATTAAGATACTGCTATACAAACAAAAAATTCATACAAAATAATGTGTGAGAGCCTTTCATTTCAAAACAAAAATCCGTCATAATGATTTTAATTACTAGACTGACACTAACACTGCCACTGCTACTGTCACATCATTCTGATGGGAGTGTTTGTACAAATTTTCTGTAAAAATAGCATTTTCCATAAAATTTATGCTCTCTTTCATGGGAAAGGAAACTTGGAAGTTTGAAATCATCCTATTGGGACATAAAAGTTAACTTTCACTTGTACTTTCTCTTCTTGTATCAGGTTACTATTTTTTTTAAATTAGAATTAGGTTGGTTGTAGCAGATCACTTCTAAACTGTTTTTTGTCCAATTTACTCAAATAAGCTGGCATGGTGCTTAGTTTAGATGTCTGCTTTTATTTATTTGCCTTGGTTTAAATTAATAGCTGATTCCGTTCATAGGAATTCCTTGCAAATGATGTTTGATCACTGTAAATGTTATATTGTCTTTTCATATTAGGATACAGTGATTGATTACAGCTCTATCTCTCGCCTCCTTTCTCCCCGCATCACATGCACACAACCCACTTACCTTAAAACAAATAAACCGGTCACATCTCTCAACTTGCAGTGTCGAAAGAAGCACAGCTACGTCTGCCCCATTTTTGAAGCAACAGGAATCTGTCCTCAAGGTTCCAAGTGCAAGCTTCACCACCCCAAAAACCGAAACAAAGTAAAGAAAAGGAAACATTCTGGAGAACAGAAGAATGCTCGAGGGCGTTACTTCAGCTCCAGGCATCTTGATATTTCAGTGTGTAGAACGGCAGTGTCTGGAAAGCACTCTGCAAAGGATGATGCCAATATTTTCAATCAAGAAGGAACATTAGCTGATTATATCAATCTAGATATTTATGATTCTGAGGCAGGAGAAATCAATGATCCAGCAATTGAGCGAATGAACTCAAGTGATGGCGACCCCACAGAGAAACATTTAGATGTTGACGAGTTAATTAAGCCTGTCTATTTAATGAACAAAAGTCAGACGACAGAATCATCTCCGGTTGTTGGCAGTCCAAGCGAGAACTCTGCAGGCAGTGTCGCAGAGGAATCTAGCTGTAAATAAAGGTGTAGTTAGGTATATTTTCTGCAGGTGCAGATCAATTTTGATGTGTTTTTGTGTTTGTTGTGTTATTCATAATGTACATGACTGTTATAGGAATACACACATGATGTGAAAAAAGAAAAAAAGAAAAAACAGTTGTATATTTAGAAGAAATTGAAATTGAGCAATGAAATAATTTTCCAATCTATATTGTGTTCTGTGATTCTAGAGCATGCTTCATAAAATTGTTCTCAAGATAGTTTTGTTGCACCATGTATATAAATGTTTGATCTAGTGAGTGGCAACCGTTGCCAAGGGTTGCAATGGCTGCAGTCTACTGAGGCAAACAAAAATATTTGCTCGCAGTCCATAATCCTAAATATATCCTCATACTAGGGTTGCCACCATGACCTCAGTCCATATCCCTAATTATTAACTTCAGCATATAATTTTAGAAATTTTTTCAATTTGCCTCATTTGAAATTTATGAATACCCCCTTATATAGTTAACCTTACATACATTTATAAATATGTAGAAGTCAAGTAATCTATTGTTGATTATGAATAAATAAATAAAAAACAAAAAATTTTATTCATATATAATTTTTTTTTAATAAAAAAACCTTTATTAAAATGATGTGAAAGTAACACTTTTAATGACGATCATTCTATATGAATATCCTATACCAAAATAGTTCTAGTTGTATTGTATTACTTGTGAAACATTTTTTCCCAAGACTGATTAATTGTTGCCCTGAATGATTTTTTTGGTTTCACCACTGCTCAAATGAGAGTTGCTAGATAATCTGAATCTATGGAGGATATAGATGTGGGAATCCATTGGGAATGGTCGAGATGGTTAAGACTACTCAACTTGTTTGTGAAGTCATCATCATCAAATGACCAAAACAGGCTATAGGAACTAAATAATCAGTGGACTGCTTGGAAGTAGAAACAGTACTGAAGGCAATCAACGTAAATGTTTGAATTAGAAAGAAATAATCAAACATCAAATCAAAATATATATTACAATAAATCAGCTCCTCCATTCAGATATGAGGATGAGAATCGAACCTATTTTCTATCATATGATTGATTTTTATATGAACTTCTTCATGGTTGATTTCGCATGAGCCATTTTATTGATCAAACTTTTTTTATTAAGAGATTTGGCATGAGCTTCACAAGTTTTGCTGTATCATTTACGGCACCATCCACATGAAATGGCTATGAAGCACTGACCTGAATTCTACAGATTCACTATAAAGAGTATTTGAATTAGTAACTTTTTTTTTTTGTTTAATGCGGTGAAAAAAATTGTCTAGGGCAGACCTTTCAGACTCACCCCTAGCGAGTTAATTCTTCTGGTGGCTGGAAAAACCTACCATCTACCATGAGAGCATGGATCGTCCAGGTAGACAACTGCATTCAAAATGACCAATACCAGTTTAGTGGTTTCATCTTAAAAATGCTTCATGTAATGCAGAGGACTCAAAATGCGGAAGAGATTTTTAACTGAGAAAATGTGGGTAAGATTTTACACACATACCTAAGTAAAAAATTAAATATTCTTAATAGTGACAAGAGTGCAACCCTTTAACCAAGGAGCGAGCCTTGCCTCAGGAGGCCCCATTTACATTTTGAGCACTTCTACCTCAATTGATGGTAGGACCTAACTAATGTGGCATTCATTAGTTTTTTTTTATTTTTTAATGACTGGATATTCGAACCACCAACAGGATTCATCAGTTGGTGAGTGATGCAAGCTGTATTTAGTGATGCAGCTGTCTAAAGCCGAACTATAATTGATCTGCAAATATTTTAAAGGAAGTTTCTTTGAATTGTTCCATTTCGTGTTCTGTTTTGTGTTCCACGACTGACTTTATGCTTTTCACAAGAGTTTGAAAGATTAGTGTTAGGTATTATCAGATGAACTAGACTCGTTTAATTGTTTTGGGTCCAGTTATCTGACAAATTCAATCCAGAAAATGCAGGTTCCAGATAAGTTCTTCCGGAATTGGAATTTTTATGATGAAGCCGAGCTGCTGCAGGAACTGCAACTTTATTTGCTAAACAAAAAGTATTTGATCGTGTTGGAAAATGTATGGCATGAAAGTGACTGGCCGATACTCTGATTTGACCGATGATGATGATGATGATGATGATGATGGCACAGGAGGCAACTTCACTCGTCGTCTCGCCCATGGCTTGCCCAAGGGAAGTGGGGGTGCCATCATCGTGTTACCAGTAGGCTTGAGGGAGTGGCAATTAAGTAGCATGGTGGGTGGGTAAGCAAAACCTGCATCGAGTCCAAAACGTCTTGGATGCAAATGCATGTTGGTCCATATTTGTGGACACAGCAAATGAGAAGAATTTTGTAAAGAATTCAGATTGTTATCCGAATTTATTAAAGATGAAAGAGGAAATTGGAGACCAGTGCGATGGCCTTCCATTAGCTGCAAAGATGCTGGCACTGGTAAGAGTTTTTCTCAATTGAAATTGGCAAGCAGAGTAATTTTTCAAACCTTCTTCATCTACGGTTTGATGAATCTCTCTGTTTTTACTATTTAATTTACCTCCTAATTAAATATTATGTTATCATTCAGTTCCACAGCAAAAGCCATTTGAAGGTCTAAGTCAGTTCATCAATTGACTTCTTTATAAACTCAACTGATTTCAGCACTCACCCCCCTCTCTCTCTCTCTCTCTCTCTCTGAATTTAATAGCCCTTATCTCTTACACACATCTCAGTAGAGTAGAGAGATCGTGAAGCCAGGAAGCATTACATGAATTGGGTTGAACCGTTCGTCGGAGTGTGAAGGAAAGAGCTTTTAAAGGGAGCAGCTTTTGTATTGCATGACTTACTTACGCTCAATCATGGCATTTTCTAGTTGACTAAATGAAAGAACCGAAAGAAAATGGCCTGGGTCTGTCATTTGTTCGGTTCGGCGTCTAAAACAGCCCAATTCGGTTTGGTTATTGATCTTGCATTTTGTTTTTTATCTGAACCGAATCTAGACCTGATTTGAATCGATTTAAAAAGTCAACCAAGACTTAATCTTTATTTGTTATAAAAGTCTATTTATATTCTATATATATATATTTGTACTTAATTATTATTGGTTTGTATTTGTATATTTTTTTTTTCTTTTTTTTTACTTTTTAAAAAAATTAAGAATCCAAGATCAAAATTTTTTTTTAATTTTTAAATAAATAAGCTAAGTTTTATACAATAAAGTGAACACAACCCAATCCAACCTCACCCTATCTTTTGAGCCAATCCAAATTGAAACACAGAACCGAACCGAGAATTTTCTTTCTTCTCTTGGTTCTGAATTCAATTTGATTTTTTCTTTCTTTTTTTGTCCACTTAACTTACAATCTGTTAGCTTAACCGTAGAAAAATAAAAAACCAAAACAAACAAAATGAAAGAAACTTGTAAATAAAATGTCCATTTTCTGATGGTACTGATAATTTGAAAATTGAGCATTCATTTATTTATCAAGTGTGTCAAAATTTGGTAGGCAACCAATTTTCTCTCTCTCCTCTACCACACACACACTGCCCTTTGATAAGAACAAGAAATCTTATCCACACAAAAGAAAAATAGAAGAGCCTAAAGGCATTGTCCTCGATCAATAAAAATTTTGGAAAAGACCACAAAACTAAAAGCAAATCTACAGAGCCCAAAACCTAAAAAAATAGTTTCAAATGGCAGCAACTTCCTCCTACATGGCTCTAGCAAAATTCTCCATGTTAGGTTGGACAGGTAGAAGGGAGCTGAAGAAGAGAAACATGTTCTCCAATTCAGCTCAACCAGCAGAAGTTCAGGAACCACAGGAAGTGAAAGTACAAGAAGAAGAAGAAGAACAAGAGCAGGAGACAATGAAGAAACAAGAAACTTTGAAGCAGCCAAGGCCTGTGGAGCCACAGGTGAATGTGAAGAGCAAGAACATGGGAAGAGAATATGGAGGGCAGTGGCTCAGCAGCGCCACCCGGCACGTAAGGATATATGCAGCCTACATCGACCCAGTGACCTGTGCATTTGATCAAACCCAGATGGATAAACTAACCCTCATCCTGGACCCAACCAATGAGTTCGAGTGGTCTTCTGAAACTTGCAACAAGGTCTATTCTTATTTCCAAGAGCTTGTCGATCACTATGAGGTAAATCATTTTCTCCATTGTTATATAAAGTATATATTAGTCGATTATATATATATATATATATATATGTATATGTATCATTTTTCATGTTTCCATTTTTATGCTTCGGTCTACACATAATTCTATTTCTTACTATATTTTTTCAATCCTAAACAAAAAAAAGCCAAAGGTCGAAAAAGTTAATCAAGCGTTCTCACTATATTTATAAAGAAGTGATCATCTCTTCCTTCACTGTGTGTTTGAAACTCGAATTTAGTAAGAAAAAATGAAAAGAAAAGTAACTAAGAAAGAAAACAATTTTTTTTTTGTGTTTTCCCTCCTGCGTAAATAATGTTAGATTAAAAAAATTATAAAATGACAATAAACCATGGCAAAGACAAGGAGAAATGAAACTTAAATATCCTAAAATTTTGTCACATTCTTTCGGTATATTTCTCTTCCTCATTATTTTCCGTGGTAACCAAATAAGAAATAATAATTTACTTTGCATTTTCTTTTCCTTCAACCTCACTATAGCAACAAAACTCTCATATTTTGAAAGTCTCCCAGATGTATCCCACTATTTTCATCACAACAAAAATCCTAAATACATATTTCAATAATGTTCGAATTTTGTTCAAATCTCTTGAATATTAGGAATAATTCCCACATCTTTTCCAAATTTCTCCTACTAGTCATCGCCATTATAGATGTCTTATATATTTTTTAATTTTTTTTTTAAATTCTCCAAACTATTACCCCAATATTTTTCTGAATAAAAGCCGAATCACCAATTGTTCGACGCCACATAATTTCCAAATCCTAGATCTGTCGCTATGAACTTCACCAAATCCACAGCTCCGTGGTTCACTGAAATCTTTTATCTAGCCTTTTCGGCTCACAAATGTCAGATTTCTCAACCAGTAACTAGTAGGTAAGTAGTGCACAAAAGAACCGAATAACATGTAAATCAAACCACAAACCGGAACGGACCAACCCCACGTTCATAGGCACTATCACAAAATATTCATTTGTTCTTATTAAAAACTGAAAATTTCATGTAGATACTAACATGGTATGTTGAATCAGGGTGCCCCATTGACAGAATACACACTGCGTCTGATCGGTTCCGATATAGAGCACTACATAAGGAAGCTGCTATATGATGGGGAAATCAAATACAACATGAATGCAAACGTCCTCAACTTCAGCATGGGAAAACCAAGAATTGGATTTAATTACAATGATGGCCAAGTGCAAGATGTAAAGCAGTAAGTTTTGAACCAAAAATAGCACATTTGGGGACCCCCAAATAGGCAAAAAGATTCAGGTTGTCGCATCTATGATCACACACACACACACATAACTGTAAACGGTATGTCCTTACAAGCAATCAGGAACAGTTGCGACAGCACAAAATGTCCTTCACCGCCAATGCATATATACTTCAAAATGACACCCAATGAACATATCAGATTGCTATGCGGAGGCAGAATCTTATAGTGTTTTCTAGGTATCACTGCCAAGCACAAGGGGTCTTTCCATGGAACGAGTGCATCTTCATAAACCAAGTTCTGGTAATAATATACACCAACAAAGAGTGTCAGAAAATGCTACTGAAATGCGGAAGAAAGCAACTTACCATCAAGATTTATTTACTTTGCATGGCTATAGGTTTTAATGTTCCAAGGTCAACATGCAAATTCAAAGACAAGCAGCCCCATTCTAACATTTTCTAGATGTGAAACATCAAGTCCATTGTTTATGGATGCAACAGCCTTCTGTTTGTTCAATATTCCTAAAATTTTCAGTTTGTCTGAAGAATGCTACAAGCTGAGATACATGCCCGAGCCAAAACCAAATATCAGTTCAAGCAGGGGCAGTTTCTTCCTCCTCTATGTACATATATGTACATAGATGCATCATTAAAATGGAGAAAGACTAGACTCTAGAGTCATTAACAGTGTAGATCTTACATAAGCATCATTGATTTCTATAATAACTATTGTTGACATGAAAAGCAAAAATACTTATGCTGTGATATTGAGATATTGAATCACTAATTAGCAGGACATTCAATTGAACTGGATCACCATCTGATCAGATCAAGACTAATTGGCAATAGTTCATTAATTGCAGGATCTATCAGATTCAAATAGTTACAAGGTAACTAGATCAGCACTCCCTCAGACGATCCATGATGTATTATGAGATTCCTATTGGATGGATCGCTATCCAACCCATTAACTTCAGGCTTGTTATGTTCAGATAATTACAAAGTCATAGGACCAGCACTCCCTTACCAGATCCTTATCATTCAATCGTATTTTTACCAGATGAGTAAAAATCCAATCTATTAACAAGCCTACTTCTTAGCACGAATGTTTTGATACACATAATACAGAGTGCTTACTCATACTTTCCCTAGTCAACAAAGAAGCACATCCTTTAGCTGTAGTTCAGGCATTCTAAAGGTAATCCCCCATAAGAATTAAATAGCTAAGTGAGCTGTAGTTCAGGCATTCTAAAGGTAATCCCCATAAGAATTAAATAGCTAAGTGATGACGTTTGTGTACTATTTTGAGTAAGATACAAAGAATAGACCCTCCTAAGCGCTGGCTAGCCACTACCACCAGAAAGAGGAAGGAGACTAAACCCTGAACACTGAGGATTAGCAATTTTAGATGTATAAATGACTTTATCGATTAGATTTTATGACACAACACAGATAACTTTGTCTTAAAAGCTTAGACTTCAATACCCAACAATATTTCTTCAATTAAGCCATTGCTCTTATTTCATGACTTAATTGATAATGGAATATAGCCACATCAACAGAAAGCCAAGCAAGCTACAATAGGAAAACACTCACCTCCAACCAAAAGAAAAATCCACGCAAGAGATTCAATACTTTAGGTCGATCAGATTTGACTGCATCAATCTTCCTTTTAAGATCTGCATGATTTAAAAAATGAATTTATAAAAGTGATAAAATTACTTTCTAAAAACAACCTCATACAATGAAACCAAAGAAAACCAAGGGTTGGCATACACAAAGACATGAAGAAAGTTATTGACGAAAACACAACCAAATTGGTGGAAGAGAAGGAAATCATAATGGCAAAGGGGTGAATGTAATAAATCCAAATCCAAAAGTATTCATGGACAGGTCAAATGGAAGATATAGATAACAAACAATCAAACCATAAAGCAAAGCCAACTCTTCAGTTCAGCTGCAAGGGTAAATCTCCCACCTATTAAGATTAGCAGAGGACATGAGTATAGAAATATCAAGAACAATATTCCTTGTATTACTGCAGTAATAGCCAATTGGAACCTTTGTGCTTTGATGATGAAACCTAGAATGAAAGAGGATGGAAAATTTATCAGGGTTTTTGCAAATTCCATGTTGACAGACCTGTGATATCACTCTCCTTGATGATGATTAAATAAAAAATCCAGCTACATTTATGTAAGTCTCCTTGCTTGTTTGCATCTGGCATACCAAACATGACCCCTGGCCCTCACGTCCCTCAACTAGATTCAATTATTAATTGATAGCAAGGTAGGCAACTTCAGCATGGGGAATCAGAGATTACTGAACGACCCACCATTGAACTAATGTGAACCTCCAGCAGAGCAGGGTCATCAATATAAGTTTGCAAAACAGACAGGAAACTGAGAGCTTTGCAGCATTAACTTTTTCCAGGGAATGTAATGGATTCACTTTTTCAGATTGGTAGGACAAGCTCAAGGGCATGTGCTGGACAACCTGAATGAGTTGGGAGTGCAGCTTTGGCTCCGTATCCTGCACCACGGAACATTACCTTTCCATCAGTCCTTGATTCTACTTGACACTTTATGTGCCAAATAGAGTGAAAGAAGCCAAAGAAAAATAAACTTTGTGACAACTTAGTGACCATCAGAACAGATGACTCTAGGCATCACAAAACATAGGCCATCTCTGTAAAAGTGAGAATTTATTTCGCATGATAAAGTAGTCCAAGCTATGACAACAAAGGTTTGCGGAGCCTGATCAGCCCACTCCTATAGGCCAATATTGTGAGGCCTGAAGCCTGCAGACTATTAACCTGTTGATGGCTAATTTGACTATGGCCATGTGAAGAAAGAAGTTTCTTGAAGAAAGGTGGTGATTTTAACCACCAAAATCCATCTTATTACGCTTTATCCATCACTTCTCCATCATGTTTAGCTCCACAACTTGGAGCACCCATGCTGTCCCGTTTCAGAAGGCTGGCAGGAAGAAGAAGAACAATAAAGAAAATGAGATGTTACTGTAACTGAAGAAGATGAGGACAAGGAAAGATGAAAAATGCTTGGAGGATTATAGGGATGAAAACGACTTCCCTGATGGAAGTAGTATGAAAGCAAGTAATGAGAAGACAAGGAAGCCACCAGAGAAAAAACTTGCATATGAAAGGTCTGAGATAGACAAGTGTAGGTACATCATACATGTGTGCAGCCTCTCACACGGCGAGCCATATCAATCATGTGTTGCCTTCTCCAAGTGCTTGGGTCCCAAGTGTCGTGAGGTGACATGGACCAATGGGATATCTCCATCAGTCCCAGTACTTCCTAGGGGATTGTGTGACCGAGATCCAGGGTAACGTACATGGTACCTTAGCGTCGAGCCTAGATGCCTACGGACAACATTGGAGACATCTCCTAGTACACTCTTAACCAGACCATCTCACACCCTCTAGCTCAGCCAATAAATGTCCACTTGAACGTGTTGCTTCTTGTACTCACAATAACGTGCTCACTCTCTTTAGCTCAGCTGACTGCCCCTTCGCTGATTCCTGTCTCTCCTCTGCCTCAATTCCTTATCTCCAATGGCACTCTGATACTCTCAAGTCAACCTAAATTAGGAGTAAGACCTAGGGATCCTCTCAAAACTGATGCCGCCATTATAGGGCACTCAAGCACTACCTTTTGACCCACGTGTGGGACTTTTGGATCATGTGGCTAGTTTTGAGGATTCGTCAAGGTGCTTCTCCCTCTCTCTCTCTCTCTCTCTCTCTCTCTCTCTCTCTCTCTCTCTCTCTCTCTCTCCCCCCCCCTAAGTGACTTGCATCTTTGACCAGACTAAGAGAAAGAGAGATCTATACAAAACAATCCCAAATCAAGACAAAGATATGTGGCTTCCTCCGTACTCCTCCAAACCCAAAGAGCATGCCCCACTACCTTGACAACATGAGCATCCTAGAGAATATCAACTCCACTACAAATCGAGGTCATTCCATTACTGAAATGGCACCCAAAGACAACCACATATTCCTCGACCACATGCCCTTGGCATGTGTAGTGAGCTGACTCCATGGTCTGCCCCTCTATACATGTATCGCAAGCCTCTTCCACCTTCATCTTCAAGTACTCTCCTCTGGAAGCTTAAAGACTCTGGTTCATCACCCCAAACTCTCCATTACAGCCTCTCTCTCTCTCTCTCTCTCCCCCTAATAAGGCAGCGTTATCCCTATTCTTCTTCTTGCCCCTCTAGCATCTTATGAATCAGCTTACCTGGTCTCAGTGGAACCATGTACAAAGTGTGGCAACCACCGAGTGGCATCGGCAATTCTATTTTGACCCTATAGGCCAGTAAAACGAATTGGCTATTTAGGGATTCTCCTCTAATGGTGTCATCTATTTTCATTCCATCGCTGTCATAAAGACATCTATTGTGTTATGATAAGACTTAAAAGACATATGAAACTTATTTGTAAGGTGCATGCACTAATTTGTAGATCAACTTGAGATAGAAGAGTGTGAGAATGTGATAGAGGACAAAATCATATTTCTTAAAGTGTGCCAAATATATGCGGCAAGCAACTCAAGGTGATACTCTCCCCAACTGAGCAAGATTTTTGACTGATTAGATTCTAGCAAGGATTGAGAAATACAATAGATTTAGTCATGACAAAAGTGTTGGTGCCAACTGGTGTAACATTATTTGGCAAATCTGATGCAGCAGAAACGAATGCCTTTTCCCTGTATATGAAGTCATTCCATATAGTTTTATGGAAAAAACTACTAAAAATATTGTGGATTATACAATAGCATTACCTAAAACTACTGAAAGTAAGAATGTCTGGTTCTGAAAGAGGAAAATATGATTTTGCTTTTACTTATCAAAAAACAGGAAAAGATAACATTTATTACATGGGTTTTTCCAGGATTATGATTTGATTAAACTAAATTTTCATAGATCGGAGACCAAGTCAAAAGTATGCAGCTTATGCTAACAATTGAAGTGATTGGAGTGGTATAACATTATTACCTTGCTCAAGATGGACAGAAGTTAATGTACAAATGTTCAAGGTTCAGGCTTTAGAAAGAGGTCCACTTGCAGCATGCAAAGAAAATAGATGATAACTGAAGGGAGGCAGAAAAGGAAAAAGTAAATATGGTGACAGTTAGCTCATAACTATAGGTTCGTAAGGATCTAGTACCGTCCCTTGGCCAGTCAGGTGTCATCCAACAGATTCATTTATGCTGAAAAATAATTAAATATTGTAAAAGAAAGCTACAAGTAGTTGATAATTCAGCAAATTAGGGTACTCAAAGAGGCAATTTGTGTTTGCACTACAAATATCTCTTTCCCGGAGGATTAATTTAATACCACAATATTATTGGCTAGTTCTTTTGTAATTTTGCTGATGTCATAAAGTCAAAAAATAAGACGAGGATCTGCAAAGTTTAGCTATATTTTGTAAGCATTCTTGAATCTTAACAAAGATTCAAACATTGTCTCTTTTTTCTTTTTCTTTTTTTTTTTTGGCTCAGTAAGATAACTAGGCAAATTGAGCCCATAACATCAACATTGACAAAAGAAAGAACTACATTTACACTCCAGCACAAAAGTAAAGACCAGATGATAGCTTAGCACTTTTCAGCCTAAAAAGAGATTAAAATATGACATCCAAATTTGATGCTTTGTTACTGATTTTGGCCCCTTATGTTACGACTGGATCAAATTGTGTTTGGATCATAGTGACCAAAATAGGAAGAGGAAGAGGAAGAGGAAGCAGAAGGGGAAAAGGAGGCGAGAAACGCAGCCAAAAAATATTGGGGAAACAGAAAGCGGGCAAACGATTGGGAAACTAAATAGGAACCTTACTAAGAAACTTCTGCAAAACTTTCAGGAAACTTCATGGAATCCATTGGGAAACTTATAGAAACCTATATGAATACTTCAATTGATACTTAGTTGGAACTTCAAGGAAAGGAGGTATAAAAATTTATACTTTTAAGTTTCGAAATAGTTTAAGTTTCCAAACAGTTTCCGCAGAGTTTCCTACAAGTTTCCCCTTAGTTTCTTTGAAGTTTCCATTAAGTATCCTAAAGTATCTGCGATGCTTCCAAAGAGTATCCGGAACATTTTTCCAAAATTTCAAAAAGAGATCCATCCCCCCCAACCCCCACCCCGTGCGGGGCTCCAAATGAGTTTCCTGGCAATTATGTTGTGGACAATGCTCAATTCAGTTGTGAAAACATTGTACTCTGGGCTTGGGGTGAGGGTGACTAGTGAGGAAGGCAGTGAGGTTGACGTGACAAGCAGCTCCACTTTGATTTATAGTGGGGGTTTGGAATGAAAGGACAGGCCTCCATTCAATCCAGAGAAGTAAATTTTGAAGCTTTAGCAAAAAATGTCCTCCTTGCTTATTTGAGATATGGAAGGTACTCAATTTCTTTTTGTACTCTTGGGAAGATGAGATTGTAGCTCGCTCTATGTGTGTATGCTTTACATACATGGTTGCACCCCCTTGCATCCTTTCAGAAGAAAATCTTCTTATTTTGAAAAAGGTAGACAAAAAGAAGCAAAAAGTATAGGAACATTTGTCAACCATAATTGCTAACTTATGCAACCACGTTACGTAAGAAGCAAGGACACTTCTAAGAAGGTGTCATGCATGTGTCGGACCTCACCACTTGGAGGACATTCCCCAATATGTATCAAACATATGTTCAAGTGTTGTCTTATTATTTTTTTAATTTGTAAAACTGGACATAATTCAAGCGTTTTGGGGACAAACATGATGCACAATAATCACATACTAAGTTTGCAGAAAATAACTTTCAGAGCCAATGATTAAAAACAAAATAATGTAAATTTCTACTTATAAATCAATCCTCCTTCAAACTTTTTAGGAACTCTACAACCTAAAACTTGTGATTTGTTTGTGAATAGAAATTTGTAAGATAGAGATTATAAAATTTTGTTCACACTTCTTTTCTTTTATATAGAATATGAAAAATAAAATTGACCCATTTTGATATAACAAAATATAAATGACTTGTAATTAAAAAATGAAGAAGTTATTACTATCTCATATATATACCTAAAAAGAAATTCTTTGCTGCCGGGTCCCCTTATATCATATCCTGATTTTTTTTTAAGTTGTCTATCGTATGCATGTCCTATGTCTGTATTTGTGCATCTTAGCATGTCTTAATAACTCACTACATAAAATTAATGCCCTTAGCATTCATGAAATTTAATTTGCACATAGTGAGATCTTATAATGGATTAACAAACTTGAAGAACGACCATAAAATGGTCCTGACATATCAGATCCACAAGATCGTGCATTGAATGCTTATCAAAATTAAGAATGTGAATTCAAACAAAAGATTTGACCCTTGATAATTACTCAGCACAATGTAATTACGAATCCAAGAATTCAGGTTGCTGTGGGGAAAAGACCAGTGACGTCCAGTAAAGAACAAGAAGGTAATTAGCAATGCCCATGACCAGTTAGTAATTAATTCAGCAATAATGAAAGCGTATCTCTATTCACGACTTTAGTTAAAAGTTTTACTCTAGCAGAATTGATGTCCACTCCATTCAACATATAACCATGAAAGTAAGCACCAAATAAAACTTTTTCAAACATTGTCCTTCCTATGAAGTTGCATGAGTCTGTTCTCTAAATTGGTAGTACCATGGCAGTTTCATCATGCCACAAAGTGCAGGTTTTCTCAAATAGAAGAAATAAAAACACTCCCAACAAGAAAAACATGAATGTGGTATTCAACTTACGACTATGACATTCAAGATAAGACGGGTTGCATTCATTTTTGGAGTATGCTTTTAATGCTGCAGGCCCACGCAAGTCTCTATGGCGTCCATCCTTTGGCTTCCGCTCATTTATAATTTTCAAAAGTTTTTCACACTCGTTGTAGTTATACGGTTCTCTGAGTTTACCCATTAACATCTCTCTAAACTTGGAACGGTTACCTGTATCAGGACTTCCAAGGCACTGCCGCTTATCTTCCTCCATCTTTACAATTGCAGAACAAAATTAATAGTGTATCAAACTAGTGTAAAACAAAATCTCAAAACATACCTAATTAAGAGCAGTTTGCTAAAATTGTAACAAAACAAAGCAAAATTAACAGAGAGGAGTTTACTTACAAATGAATCGAATAATCTTGAAGTTTCAAATGGGTTATAGTTTCCTTTATTAAAATTTGTAGCATTATATGTCACCAATGCTTTTGAATTGGAAGAACTTTTAACATCCTGTCCTCCATATTTCACCCGCCTATCATATTTAGTTGCAAAAACCATGCAATCACCTTCCTCTTTGATACAATTCAGGAATTCTTGGTAGCATTCATCCACCATATCATCTTCTGTTTCATGCTCGCATTCAACCTCAAATAAATTAGTACCCTTTGGACTAGGTTTTTGACAGCAACATCCATTTATCTCACCAGAAACATGATTTACAAGTTCAAACTTCAAATCCTTCTCCACCACTGAATGCCTTATTTCTTTTCCTATAATGTTCCCCATTTTTTTTTGTGGTATCCATCATATATTTGCTCACAACATTCCTCAGATTTTTCTGGGTTTCTATTTTGTCTTTGTTCACAAGATTCCTCAATTCTTTTGCAGCTTCTGTCTTCTCTGTATGTGCAACCTTCCTCAATTTTCCCAGAGTGGGTTGCTCCTGCTTGTCATCGGAACCACCCTCTGCTTCGTACTTTATAGATAAAATCGTATTATTATTTATAGCAACTTTGAACACATAAGATTTTCCATCTTCTATCAACTTCTCCAAGAACATCTTATACTGAGAGTCTGCATCGTCTTCCTCATTGCCGTCATCATCATCATTGCTGTCTTCTCTCACAGAGTGCCTCGATTCATCATAGTCCCTTAAATGGTTCAAAAATGTCCTGTAATCCTCATCCACCATTCCATCACCCAACTGCTGATCCTCCAAGGTTATTTTCTATTGGTGACTGCAAGTATTGATAATATATTCCATGATATCGAACCGCCTTCTCTTCAACCTCCTAGCCAATCTCTCATCATACACACAATCAAAATCATCCCCAACAATACACCCCATTATAGCCCACCAAAACAAAATCAGTCACTTTAACTGATCAAAACTTCTTTCCCTATTTTCCCCCTTATAAATACAACTGCCCAATTTCACCACAGTATAAACTCAATGCAGATAAACATCATTTCTGGGAGAAGAGGCAAACAAAAAAAAATTAAAGGTTAGACAACAAAAAATTAGAATTTAGTGGCAGACATCAAATATGTCTACAAAAAATAGCCACAAAAGAAAATCTTAACTTCAATTGTTTGCTAGAAGTCATTTGCAGGACATCCGAACATTGAGAAAGTAACTTTACCATACACATTGCATACATATAAATTTGAATTATTAATAGAGCAACGTGGGTAAGGAAATAAAAAACAATGGATGATATACGTGACAAAAACAAAGGGATTCAAAAACAATGAATGATATTCGTGCCAAACATACGCATGCAAATACATATTTTTTTTATAAGTATAGCATATAAGTATACAACTATTTTATCTATACTATAGCTATACTATCTACACTGTTACATAAAGGGAGAACACCAATTTGGTGTTCCCCAATTTTGAGGCCGCGTCAATAATTTCATTTCCCTAAAAAAAACAACACTTTTTATATGAGAGTGTTTTGTGCGGGGCAAAATTATGATTTCACAGCTCCTAAACAATTCGAAATCTAAAATTCGAGAAGAAGCTGTAAATAGAAAGTCAATAAACAGTGAGGAGTAGAGAGCTACACTGAAAAAGATAACGACATTCAGTTATCTGCAATAGATAGGCAACAATTCTTTTCATAAAAGTATACAAAAAATTCATACCTACTCTTACAAATCTTTAATAAAAAAATTTCATTAATTGGGCGCCTCCACATCTAGCACATGCATATGTAATTTATAGGTATAAACCACAGCCCAAACACAAGAAACCAGATTATTCTCAAATGCATTGATAAGCAAACTAGGAATCATATCAAAATTGGAAGAATAGGGCAAAATAAAAGAAAATCTGAGAAGAGTAGTTTAACCATAAGATTGTTGACGATGCTAAACGGGGTGATCGAGGAGATACGGATATAATGAAACTGCTTCTTCGATCATACATAGAGATCGGAAAGAGAAACTGGAGAGAAACAAAGCCAGAGACGAAGCGCGGCGCTCGAACTTGAGAGTGCAGTCACTGTCTGAACTGGCTCTACAGTACCCGACCCCACGCACCCTTTACCGCTTAACGGGTCCGTTTGATACTTTGTGGGAGAGAAATGAAAAGGAAATGGGGGAGAAAATGGAGATAAAAGTGGTTTCTACTTTCTCTCCCTTTTCTCTTCCTCTTCTCGCCTCTTCTCTTTTTTTTTTTTGTTTTTAAAAGTAGAAATCAAACAAAGATGGTTCTAGTTTTATTTTTATTTTTAATAACTTTTTTTTTTCTGTAAAGTTATTTTTAATAACTTAGGAATTTAGAAAATGTGAATGTTATTTGGATTATGATATTTCATATGATATGGCAAGAAATACACTTCTTTACTTAATTGAGTAAATTTAAGTGGCATAGTAGTTTTGATAATGAGAAATTGAGAATCTCATAGGAACTTGAATATTATTAAATCGAATAAAATAAAGGAACTAATGTGTGATATAGTTGAGTAACATGATGGCTTAGCATAAGTTAATACATACAAATGCACCAGCAAGTTTGTTCTCGTATGTAAATAAGCATTTGTTGAGGGCACAATCACCCCCTTACCGGAGAGAATATCCCTAAATAGTTGAACTTATGCTTTCAATCAAGTTTGAGGAATAAAGATTGATGAACCAAATAAAGCATAATAATTAATTATGACTATTGTATCATAACTGAATCGATGATTGAACCAGTCAAAATATTGGTTCAATCACCTATGCAATAAATAAATAAATAATAAAAATAATAGTTAAAAACATTATTAATAGGTTAAATAATACTCCCTTTTGTGCAACAACTCAAAATAAGTATATAAAATAAATAAGTAGGAAAACATTCAAGTGGACTTTTTTTCTCTCTCTAATTTAATATTTTTTTTAATCTAACCCTCACTAGTATTTATATTTTTAAAAGAAATGAGTAAAACTTGACAATAACATGTATTATTAACAAAATAATGTTCATTATTTTTTCGGTAGTCTTTTTTTTTCCTTCCTTTTTTTTACCCTATACCCTCCTCTTTCTCGTCTTTATTTTTTCTATTTTTGATTTTAGTTTATAGTTTATACATTTTAATCATTATTTGTATGATACATAGATCAACATATCTAATTATAGTTTAAAAAACATATAGAAACATAAATCTAATGAAACATCAAAAATATAATTTTTTATCATTTGATCTGTTCAAAATAAAACATCAAAAATGTAATTTTTTAATTTTTTAAAATCAAAATAAAGAATTATAATTCACAATAATATTTTTATCATTATATCAAATTTTTCATATTTTATTTATTTTATAAATAAATTTAAATTATAACAAAATTTTATATTTATTTTTAAACACAAGTGTCATTTAATTTCCGTTCAAATTAGCAGAGGTGTAATTACTCGTACATAAAAGATTGGAAAGTTGCATGGTACTGACAAACACACAGTCCAGCGTGTCAAGTCAATTATAGTCCGTGCCGATTAATACCTCATCAGCTGTTACAGGTAAAGTGTCCCGACTCGTAACTAACTCACCAAATTCTTTTACCGGTTGCTTCGGTCACCGCACATTCTCCCAGATCTCTACGTACCTATATTGGCTAATTAATATGTTTCTCTACAGTTCCTCTGCTACTCACTCAGAACGCCAAACTCTGGTTCTGTCTTCTACTATCCTTGTCCAGCTTCCGTGTAAGCTTTCACCGATCTCGTTGCTTTACCAGAAACCTCTCTGAACCGTTAGATTCGCATAACAAAATGGCTTCGACGGTTGAATCAACCGCAGAGAGCCTCTCGAAGCTCGACATCAGAGGCGATTGGGCTTCCTCTGCTCCAAATCTCCAGAAGAATCTCTCCCTTCTCTCTCCTGACCAGGTTCATATTTATATTTATCTATATGCACGTGTGTGCCTGCGCAAATATGTATGTATATTTTTTTACGTATTGTTTTGTAATTGAATGGTTTTGATTGGCGCTTGAGTGATTTATTGCCAGATTTCGCTTGCGAAGATGTTGTTGGAAACGGGACAGATTCATCTGTTCGAGCATTGGCCTAAACCTGGTGTTGATGATGATGACAAGCGAGCTTTTTTTGATCAGGTATAGGGTTGTGCCATTTTAATTGGTTAAGTTCAGTGTTTTTGTACAAGATTTTGTGGTTCCTTTCACTGAACAAAATCAATGCCGCTACCTCTTTGTCTCGAGGGCAAGCACACTCACACTCACACTTGATTTGGTTGGGATCATAGTAGTAAAAATTGTTATTGCTTCAGTACATTGTTGAACCGATATGCCTACATGCCAGCACTTGAGATCATAAAATTTGCAACGTTCTTGGGATTTCGATTCAAATCCTGAATTGAATTCTACGGGATGTGCATTAAGAAATTTTGGGTTTAATTTTGTAAATTTGATTTGGCTAAAAAATTGTAAAAGACTGGATTCTATGTATAAAAGCATGTCATATATTTTGATAAGCGAGGCTGGATTCTGTATACGAAAGGATTGAAAAACAAAGAGAAAAATGGCTGTTGTGATATTTTAAAACTAGTTTGGCTGAAAATTATAATAGTTAAATAAAGTAATACTAATAATTTGGGTACAAAAGTAACTGTACGTATATGACCTTAATCATGGCAATGTTGTATCCATTGGCCAATAAGTGATTCTACTACTACTGCCAATTGAGATTTGAGGTTTGATTCTTATTCATCGGAATCTATTATCAGCTTTCTGAAATGCATTTGTGTCATGATACCTTGTTGTTGGATTAATGTTAGAAGTATTAGTGCTGTATTTGCATCTTTTCTTCTAGTTAGAATTCTATGCTTTTAGAAACTTGATGAGTTTTCTGCTATTCCTTTCAGGTGGCTCGACTTAATGCAAGCTATCCAGGGGGATTGGCTGGGTATATCAAAACAGCTAGAGAACTCTTAGCAGATTCAAAAACTGGGAAGAATCCATTTGATGGCTTTACACCTTCTGTGAGTCAATACACTCTTCATGTTTAGAATTTATGAAAGTGGTACCTAATATTTTTCATACTTAATTGAGCTAAAACGAACTTTACTTTAGGTGATTGGTATAATGTTGATCTTATGTTTTTGACGCTATTTTTAGTAATTATTTATTAATCAAAAAGAAAAAATAATTGACAAAATCATATGATTCTACTAAAAGGCAGTCTTTTCTTTTGGCTGCGAAATTCCTTGAAACAAACAAATGCAACAAACCATATGACACTGGCTGATCCAATATTTTATCTCTGAATAATTTCTTGGGATAGAGAAATAAAAAAAAGTCATATGTTACATTTTGTGCTTACTTTTCCATGTAATCTAATTTCCGGTCAGTTCAACAATGGACATCGATTTGCTTTCTGTTTGGAGTGATGTCATACTTCTTCAATACATCAATTCATCAGAAAAAAAATAAATAAATAGACTTCAACACATCCATATAGCATATTTTCATCTACTCAACTTCCAGATAAGATGTGCTAAGCCTTCTTGCGTGTGGGCTTCAGCACAACAATGACTTTATTTCTGCAGGTTCCATCAGGAGAATCTCTGATTTTGACTTTATTTATGCAGGTCCCATCAGGAGAATCTGTGACTTGTGGTGATGATAACTTTATTCAATTTGAGGAGGTTGGCATCAGGGAAGCACGGAATGCTGCATTTGTTCTTGTTGCAGGGGGGCTTGGTGAACGTCTTGGATACAATGGAATCAAGGTAAATAACTGATGTATACTCTAGAGATTTTATTATTAGGTAGAAGAAATTCTTGGTTGTTGCAATAATTCAATGTGCCAATTCATCTTTGGAGATCAATTTATATTTCTGTTTGATATTAACTGGATGATCTTGAAGCTACATTCATTTGTAATCATAGTATAAACGACTGTACGTTAAATCCATCCATATACATGGTAGCAAAAAAGGAACAGCTTATTAGTATGTAATGTAGATCATAGTATGTATGTTAAATCCATGTAAATGGCAGTAAAAAGGGAGAGCTTATTAGTCTATAATGTGAATTAAATTAGTTGCAACTCAGATTTAACCAGTTCTGGTTACCTCTTGCAGGTGGCTCTTCCTAGAGAGTCTATCACTGGAACATGTTTCTTACAGCATTACATCGAGTCGATTTTAGCTTTACAAGATGCTAGCTGTAGACTAGTGGAAGGTTTGTTTTTTGCTGCAGGAATTGTCTTTTTTGAATATTAGGTTGGTTTTTAAGAGGAGAATTGTAAAAAAAGAGCTTGAAGCCTCTTAGATTTATTTTTTTTGTGATCTTAACTCTTTTCTTTTATTCTTATTTGGTTATTTTTATTTTCTGAGTACACTTTAGAACAGCAGTACATAATACACACACTCTAAAACGAAAGCTAGTAGGATTCGAACTCCTTATCTTAAAAAAGGGAAAAGCATTTGAATATTTAGTATTGGCATGATCTTACCCCTTTGAATGATAAGTAGTAAGAACATAAGCAAACGGTAGTCTTTTTTTCTTTACTGGTCCAAATAGTGCAATATTACAGCCTGCTTAACTGCTCTTGCAGTAAGAAGCTAGTTGTGTGTAATTGGAGGTTCAATTGGTGTAAATATGCTTCTGGAGTGAACACGAGAAAATAGTTGTCCCTTTCTTTCTCGGTGCAAGTTGTGCATTATTACAGCGTGCTTTGCTGGTCTTGGAGTAAGAAGCTTCTTGTGTGTATTTGGAGGATCAATTGGTGTAAATCTGTTATTGGAGTAAAGACCGTGCTTGCCAATTCAGTTTTCTAAGTTAAAATTGTAAATGATAGGAGACAAATTAGTCACCTGAAGGCCATTTCTGAGCATGCATCAGGTTATAGCTCCCTTATATTTGCTTAGGACCTTAGGTGTGAGTCATATGGCTGATACGAGGTGCCTCAGGTGATTGTCAGAAGATGACATTGTTCTTTTCTCTTTTCTGCTCAGACATACATGCACCAATATGCAAACAATGTACATTACCCGGTATATAGGGTAAGCAATGACCAGGGGCCACGACAGACTATTATATTTTGGTCTTGATAAGCTTCCTTCCTTTTGGCTGACTAGAGTAAGATGCCTTTTAGATTCCCTTGTCTGAGATGCATGACACTATAAAAATGTTGAAGCTCCTTGTCTTGTCAACTAATGATGTTGCTTTGAATTTGTAGGCAGAGGCCAAAGACAAATTCCTTTGGTTATAATGACATCGGATGACACACATGCCCGTACGTTAGAGCTATTGGCATCAAATGCTTATTTTGGAATGAGTCCTTCACAAGTAAAACTCCTAAAGCAGGTAACCAACTGATCATCAATACAATTTATTGAAGAAAGTTCACTATTGTTGTAAATTAAAATAGTGAGACATGTTGCCTTTACCTCTGATTTCAGGAAAAAGTTGCTTGCTTGGATGATAATGATGCAAGGCTTGCTGTGGACCCACGTAGTAAATACAGTATTCAAGTAAGTTTATATGTCCTGGATATTATGTGCAATTTCTTGAGGAAATATTACATGCAAATAAACTTGCTTACATTTTCAACAATATATTTTGTTCTTTTAACTCTCTGATGCTGAAATTTTCTCCTGTTATTTCTTCTATGTTCTGTGACTATAGACAAAACCTCATGGCCATGGTGACGTTCATTCACTTCTTTATTCTAGCGGCCTTCTGAACATATGGTACGTTACTTTGACCATTTTCCTGAATTTTGTTCTCTTTTCTCTAGGTTTGCGTTCTATTGTTTTCACACTAATTTTGGTATCCTGATTTACCACTTCAAGACCTTAAACATTACTAGATTATTCTGCAATTCTATTTTACTTGAGGGTAATCTGAAATGCATGGCCTCTGACCCATTTAAAGCCATTCAGTAGAGTGCAGAAAGATAATCGCTTCACATGAAGCAAGAGCACTTCTTACATACTCAAAAGCATGGCTATCTCCTTTCTTTAAGCAATGATAGGATTATGATCTAGAAAATTGAATTGAGGCTTTTACTTTTACTATATGTGCATTTTAAATGTCAGAGACTGAAATCTATTTCTGGTATTAATGGAGGATACCTTCAAGTTCCATATTTTGCCAGTTTTCTTGTCTGCAAATTCTTGCTTTTCACTATATCCATTGGTTTATCAGGCGTGATGCTGGTTTGAGATGGGTTCTGTTTTTCCAAGATACAAATGGACTTCTCTTCAAGGTTTAGTTGATGTTTTTGTGGCTTCATTGCTTAGTTTGTCCATAAAGTGGATATGTTTACCCCCTTTCATTTTCTTTGTGTTTAGGCAATTCCAGCTGCACTGGGTGTTAGTGCCAGCAAGCAATACCATGTTAATTCTCTTGCTGTGCCTCGCAAAGCTAAGGAAGCTATTGGAGGAATTGCAAAACTTACCCATGCTGATGGTAATATTTTAGATAATAATCTCTCTATTTGTAGTTTGCAATGGTTAACTTCCAGACTTCCAGTCAGATTTAAGCTTTGTGATTCAGTGGAAACTTTTTTCAACAAACTTTGACATCATATTATGATCATCTATACAATGCTATTAAGCCAACCGTCCAATGGATCCAGAACATAACTTACTAAGATTAACTTTGCCTCTTCTTATTTAGAAGGAAAATAGTAAGCTGTAATTCCGAAAAGAGCTCATTTCACTAACTCTTCCATAATCTATTACATATTACCTAACTTGCACATTTCCCTTAAATACCAATGGTAACTGCTTATCAAAAAACAAAAAAAAACACATGGTAACTTAGGATAGAGAGGTGATAAAGGAGTTTAATGTAGGTTGAGGAGCATAATATGCCATGGGTCTACTTGGATCTTCCATTGCAACATTTTAACATGCATGCTACTTGCCATTGCTAACATTTATTAAATTATAAGCATTCTTACGGTTACTTAAGTGTGATTTTTTTCCTTTTTTTTTGTGATTTCATATGTATTTTTCTAAATGTTATGTTATGCTTCCTTATAATCAAGTTCTTGATTTAAAACCTATGGGTCCAGTCTACTTTTTGAATGAAGTTATGTTGAAGTTTTTAGAAACTTCAATTACTACCATAATTCAACATGTACCAATATTATTTGTACAACGAAGAAAAGAAAAAGGAAAAAATTGTGCCTCATGGGGATTTATGATTCAGCCTCTTGTTTTAGTAACTTCCATTATTAGAATGTAAAGAAAGAGATTTCAACAATTAAAAGAGAAAGAAATCATTTCTTGCAGACATGGAAATTCTTCTGCCATGATATTTCCAGGTTTGGAGTATTTGTATATAACGTTCTCTATCAAAGACTTTCTTCTTCTGTCTTTCACGACTTATAATGTCTAGAGCCTGAGTTTTAAAGTGGAACACACTTAAAAAGCATGTATTAATGCCTGTGAAAAAAAATAGTAATGGCATAAGCTTCTTCATAAATGCTGATGCAAAAATTTTGTTTTGTTTGTACTTTATATGTTTTATATCTGTATATATTTCTTTGCAATCATTTATCTGGTTGTTATCCAAAACAGGAACTAAGCTTGTAAGAGCTACATTCACTTTTATGTTTCATGTGGGAACTGATTTCATATTAAATATTACATTTTACTGACTAGACAAAAATTAATTGACTTCAGGTAGGACAATGGTGATTAATGTGGAATACAATCAGCTCGATCCTTTGCTTAGAGCAACTGGATTTCCTGATGGTGATGTCAACTGCAAGACAGGCTATTCTCCTTTTCCTGGAAACATAAACCAAGTATGATTTGCATATTCATTCTCTTTCTCTATATGCATACCCCCCAAATGCACGCAGGTTTTATTCTCCAGTTCTTCTCATTGCACAAAAGATTCTTGTTTCCCTATTCACAGCCGTTTTCCTTTGGAGTATCTTCAAGTTGAAGGGTTTATGATATTGTTTATTCTAACTTGGTTAAGTTGAGTGTGAGCCATTGTAATATTAGGCTCTTATATGTTAACACAGTTTGCTCTGAGCCTAGAAGAGGGAGGTTCACAAATGCTCTGAGCCTAGTACCCTTTGGTTGAACCCTGAAGAGCTAAACTTTTTATTCTTGATTTTGTTTGGTATACCCCAAACCACTGGGCTCTTTGAGAAGTGAATTTTTGGTTTAGTTCTCTATAAGTCGTATCACAGTTTTCTGGAATGTCAATCTGTTCTGCCCCATTTTTCAGTTATCAGAACTAAGAAAGGAAAAAAATGTGCACGGCAATTTGAAGTTATATACTCTTGGTCTTGTCATTGTAAAGTAGTTGTTTGAGAGCACTGGAGATTTTTAATTAATGAAGTCAAAGTGATATACGAGAGTATTGTCTTATGGGATGCCATGTTGTCAGATTTTTCTGTTTCATGATTTCATCGTTGTTCACGTGTTCAAATGGTCATTTAAGCACATTAATGCATGCACAAACAGGGATTGCATTGTATCATGATGACCTCAAATAAATTTATGCAATCAGCTTTGGGATTATTTGTGTGGATAATCTTTTAGGGTATTTATATTTATAATGTTTTTCTCCTAGCAAAAGGGTGTTTTGCTTGGGCTTGATTTTACAGTCATACTTTCTTGCAGTTGATTCTTGAAATTGGCCCCTACATTGAGGAGCTTACAAAAACTGGAGGTGCTATAAAGGAATTTGTTAACCCTAAGTAATTTCTCTTTTCATTTCTTGCTACCCTCAGTCAGACCTGTTTAAAGTTTCTGTTGCCAAGGTGTTCTCCACTATTTCTTGCACATGTTGCTTTTTTTTAGACTTATTTTAGTTACTTTCCTTTTGTTACCTTTAGTATGATCAACAGAACTTTATGCTTTGTATCATGGTACTGCCTAGTAGAGAAACAGTGGAGATGCGGCTAGTGCTGAATTATTAACATATTATCCCTTCCGATTATGTAATGCATCTGATCCTTACATCTCAGAATGACTTAAATGTATTGGCCACATTTAGGATACATCACTTGTAATTTATAAGCATTGTTAGTCTTTTCCAATACATGATATGATACATTTCATGTAAAAAAAAGTTACTTCTTCTGGATACTTATCACGAAAACTAATAGGAGTGAAATGTTCTAGCTCCTATCTGAATATGGTATCAACTTGAAATATTGTCCACGCCAAAGGTGGTAAATGCAAAGATAACAAATCCATTGTGTCTTCTCTGTCTTGACATACTATCTGAGGTTCTTGGGAGAGCTATAAAAGTTGTGGAAGGTGGAAATGGTATTACACCGGACAGTCCTTTTGGTGGATCCTGATTATGCTTTCCCCTTATTCCTTTTCTAGTGCTTATCATCTCAGAAACCAAATTTTCTACTTTTGGATGCATTAATTCTTATTCTTTTCATGGAAAGATCTCACAGTGCTGAAATACAATTTTGCTCCTGTGTGTTATTGGTATTATTGTTGTTATTTTGGTTTGCTAACTTGGCCATGAAAATGCATTTTAATTGTAAAACAATTTTACTATGCCTACAGGCTCCGAGCTCGGTAATGGGGTAAAGCTCGGTAATGGGGTAAATTAGGATACTTGAATTATTTAGCTCCTGACTGTTGTCCATCACGGTAGAGCAACAAAATATTTGTCCTGAATTTCTTACTATAACCCTTGCAAGCTCAATGGTCAAAGATGTCTTTGAGATTTTTTCTTCTCTTAATAACTCATCTGTGTTGTCCGTGCTTTGACAGATACAAAGATTCTACCAAAACATCATTTAAGTCTTCCACTCGATTAGAGTGTATGATGCAAGATTATCCTAAAACATTGCCTCCAACAGCAAGGGTTGGATTTACAGTAAGTAAAATCTAGGGTTTTCCTGTTGCTATGTCTATTGAAAATATTTCCATTTTCTGGTATATGTTAAATAATTGGTTTTATCAATCAGTAATCTCATTATTTCTTAGGTGATGGATGCGTGGCTTGCTTATGCGCCTGTGAAGAACAACCCTGACGATGCTGCTAAGGTATATAATTCTCATTAATTTAGGGACAAATTTATGCTAATCCAGAGGCCTTGGGTCAACTTGGGAATTAGCCCAACCTATATGACTCTGCTTTCGGAGTATTCAAACCTGCTGATGATAGTTTGGCATTGCAATCTTGTCATTCCTTTTAGAGGCTGTTTGAAGTCAATTCTTGAAAGGAAGATGGTTCTTTCGGCTTTGCACATTTGAAGCATACAAAATTGTTGTTGATCCCTCATGTATTATGTCCACTGATTTGCATTGTCAAGGCGATGGGGAAATAATTTGAAGGCCTCAAATGCAGTGCAGTTTAAAAGGGAAACAATCATAAATGCTGACTGTCTATAAAAATTATTTTGATTTAGAATCAAGGGATACATTCGTATTATTTTCTAGACAAAGTCAAGCTTGCAAGGCAAGGCCCTATGAATGTTTTACCAATGGAACTGCTATGTTACCTTAACTCTCCTATATTTGTGAAATACCCAAGTCGGACACTAGACACTTGGACAAGGGTATAGGATATGTGTCCGATATGGTTAGTTAGACATGCATCTAAGAAGTATGTATAAATAATTGAGTTTATTATAGAACTATGCATAAGACTTTTATGTTAAGCATAAAATGCTATATTTTAATTTATAAACACCATTTTATCTTAAATAAATAAAAGAAGTATTTAAAAAATGTAAAATCTAGCCATGTCCGAGTGTCCTTGGACATGAGAATTCAATGAATCCGACGCTTAGACACATACCAACACCCAACACCCGTACCCGAGTCTAGGTAACATATATTGAAATGGATATGTCAACTCATGTGGATGTTTTGATTCCCCAATCCGATGTTATGGCACCGGTATAGACCGAATGTGTGGTGGGTACTTCTTTTGAAATGTCTGACAGCTACAGAATACCTTTCTTTTGATATCTCTACTTTTGCACTTGTGGCTAGTGAGTGTTGTAAAATTTCTTTTTGATATATATGTGTTGTAAAGTTGAAACATAAGATGGGAACTTAATGATTTAGCTTTGTTTTCATATGGAAAGAGGCGTATGTCTGTGGTTAAAATTCTAAAATACATACTGCTTAAAATTTTATGCATTGCTTATTTATCTAATTTTTAGTATGTGAATTATTACTCAAAGCATTTCTCTTTTGTTCTTCTAGCTGTGATTAGTCATGCATGCAGTTTGATGTTTTTGGATTTAGCAAATTTTAATATTTATAATTTGTTTGAACTTAACTGAAGGTACCAAAGGGAAATCCATGTCACAGTGCTACCTCTGGGGAGATGACCATCTATCGGGCAAACAGCCTCATGCTTAGAAAGGTCCTTTATAACTCTTCTTATATATTCTCAAGAGAAAATATCAAGTGTCATTATACTCAATGTAGTTTCGTTTGTGTCTGCTTCTCACGTATTGCTTTAGTGATTGATGGAAATCCTATGTTGAGCTGTTTGCCCCAAATTCCTAACTTGGCCTTATTCATTAAGAATCCTGGCTGATGGAACCTGAGGAAACCTATAAATTCCCACCTACCATTGAGCATAGTACATGCTAGATTGATCAACTGCACGTCCTATTTCATTGACATTCTTGCCAACCCATATTTTGCTAGTAAAAATTTATTAATGTCAATTCCGGACTTGATTATGTTAATTAGAACCATACCGCTGTTAGGGTGGCAGGTTGGCCAGAGAAAATAGCCATCGGCTTTGCCTCAACTCAGCCTCAACCCATTCTTAGCCTTTATCCTGCTTGTTCTGATGAAGTGAAAGAGCTCCAGATTTATTAATCTTTCCAGAGTGCACTAGAAGAATTGAAGAAATACACCAAGATAAAAAGTATACTGCAACTTTTTCTCCCTTTTTTTTGGTTTTTTTTTGTTTTTTTGTTTGTGTGTGTGGGGGGTGGGGTTGGTTGGCTCAGCAAAATGTTGAGCCAACAATAGGAATGCTTAGTTGCTCTACCTATAGGCAAAGAGCAACTTCAACCCAAGACTTTTTTTGGTTGTACTTCACTCTTCTGATCATCAGCCTTATGTTAACTTCTATAATAGAAGTATGCAACATATACACTAGATATACTCATATACATACATGGACTTGGGTATGAGTGTCAGGTGTGGGTATGTGTCTAAGCTTCGAAGTCATCTAATTTCCATGTCCAAGGACATGAATAAATCTTCATATTTCTTAATACACTTCTTTTATTTCCTAGGCTATAAATGTTTACAAGGTGTCATAGAGTATTCCATGCATATTATGGGAGTTTATGCATAACTCTATGATAAAATAAAATTACTAAACATTTTTGTTGGATGCATGTTCAACGACACATGTTGAACTCATGTCTCATACCCATTCATTTACCCAAGCGTTGGAGCCTAAGTGTCGAGTCTGACATGGGTACTTCGTACATTTAGTAGAGTCCATTCAATATAGCTCAAATAAAGGCGCATGTTATGGTAGTCACTGGTTGGAGTGTACTTATGCTGACTAAGCTTGGCTTGGGAAGCTTGGCTCAAGCCCAAGCCCAAGCCCAAGCCCAAGCCAAAGCAACGGTTCAAGTTTGGTCACTCTAAAGATTGACTAAACTAGCTAGGACCAAGCCCAGATAAACCTAAGTTGTTGGTGGAGAGGGCTGATACCAAGATGGCTTAGCCAGCTTTAGTCATTATTTGAATATGAGATGTTTAAAAGGACACTGACAGTCAATTAAGTACTAGACATTTATGCGAGGTCCTACCAGGTCCTGCTAATTGAGAATACTTTCAAAGATACTTAGCTTCTACATTTTTTCAATCTTTTTTTCCCTTCCCTGTAAGAACCCTTGGACACCATTATCTAATATTGTTACTTATTGTTATTGCTGTTTCTATAAATTTACCCTCCTGCATATGACTTGTTAATGTGACAATCGGACAGATTTATGGTGACCTTGATAAATACAGTAGATTTTCCATTGAATGGAACAGTGGTTGAGAATTTGGGTGTTTGTTAACTAATGATTGAGTTTGTGCTGTAATAAGGCTCAACACTCGAATGTTTATTTGAAAATCATATATATAAGGAAGAATTTTTTGGCATGGGAAGTTTATTGGTACAGAAATGCATAACATAAGGAGAATATAAGTTTGAAAAAGGAGATGGAATAAACCTCAGACCAAGACACAAATTTGGTTTTTGACACAATTCCAGCTTGATTCATCCTTCTTAGTTGTGAGGATGAATAAAGCTAACGCTATAGAAGGCATGGCCTTGAGAGTTAGTTCTGGTTCTTGCCTCAGGCGTCATTGTGTCAATACAACTGTGCTGGTAGGCATGTAAATCTGCTCGGCCTGGCTTGCTTGGGCTCCCGCCAAAAATGGGGCCTAGCCAAATTCCAATACCCTTGGCCCAGGCCTTGCCCATGACCCTATATGCGAACTTGGGCCTTAGGCCATTGGGTGGGTTAGTTGGGCATGATTTTTTTATAAAAATAACGGATTAAATAAAATGGTAGTTAGTTATAAAATGATAAAGAAATGGTAAATAGCTTAAATAATGGTTTACAATTGAACTTATAATAAAATGGTAACTAGTTTAAATAGTTGTGTATAATTTAGATCAATTGTTTTTCAAAATAATGGTTTAAATAAAATGGTAATTAGTTTAAATAATGGTTTATAATTAAACTTATAATAAATGATAACTTTTTGTTTACAGTTAAGTAGCTTATATAGTCAAACTTATATAATTAAATTAGTTTAAAACTAACGAGCCGGGCTTTGGCCAGGCCTACAGGTTGGGCTTCAAAAATCTAAGACCAGACCCATATATAGGGGGTCTGGGCTTGGACAAGTTCGGGCCGGGCTTAGGCCCATCAGACTCAGGTGGGTCATGGGCCAAATTTACATCCCTAGCTGGCGGTACATCTCAGTTTGATGGATATGCAGGTTCACACTACATTTGGTGTAGAAGTTACTATTGTAATCTTTAATTAGCATTTTGTAACCTATCCATATGCAGCTAAGTACTTGAGTTTCATTTTGCGTTTCTTTTCTCTTTTTCTTTTTTTGGCAACTATTGCACTAGGTGTTATTTGATCCTAGCACATTCCATAATTTAAGTGCTTGATACCATCTGAAAGAGCGTATTATATTATGTAGAACTATTTAAATTTCTATTTCTGCTTCTGTTGGAAGATGCATCCATCTATCTAGTCAATATATACCAAAAGATTGTCATTTGCAGATGCCTAATTTCTAACCCTGCTCTGCAGTTGAATTCATGGACGGCTCCACCCTTTGGCCAGTGGGTTCACTTGAACCCCCTGGAAGTATAAAATTTTTTTCTTACTAAGCATAAATTTTATTTTGTAGAGTATTTGAACTTCATGTTTGAACCCCCTAAACCTATATATTGAACCCAATGCCTGTATTATAAATAAAGGTGTTTGAAATATTGAAACTATATATAACATGTAATGTTATACGTAATTCTATTTTTCAATTGCTTTTTCTCACTTAGTTAGATACAAGGCTGTGGGATCTATTTGATTGTGTCTAAGAGTGAGAAATAAGATTACATGTAACTTTTTTTATATTGTATATTAGATCAATTGAAATTGTGAGACGTAGGGCTCATATGCATTAGCTAATATTTTTTATATATAGATATCTACATACATATATATATATATATATTTTTAAATTAACTTTTTTCATTAAAGTGATTATGGAAGTAGCTTTTCTGCAATGGAACTTATAAAGAATTGTTGGCATAACCGAATGAGAGATCATTAGATGAATGATTGTTTGGTTATTGATACTGAAAATGATGTATTTGATAATATTGATAATGAGGGTAGTATGCAACGATTTCAAAATATGAAATCTCGTTGAGGTTGATTGTAAAAGTTTATGTATTTGTATATCTTTTTGTTAAAGTAATAGTATCACTATATAAAAATTTAAATAAGTTTATCATTTCAAAAGTTCATACCAGTTTGTCAATTTACTAAAATAGCTAGTGGATATCGTTAGTATAAACTTTCGGATTTGTAAAATTTACCTTTTGTATGACACCACTGATAAAAATTTCTGGAGTTGCCACTGGTTGCATTCCTTGAACCAACTTTAATGGAAGACTTTTGTAATTATCCATTGAGCCAACGCCTATTTTTTAACTTCAGTTCTGCAGTCGTATTCATTGAACCCTAGTTTATGCTGTAGTGTAGAACGTTGGAAGAGTTCTCAGGCTTTCAGTATTACCCATTTCTTCTTTTTGAATTTTGAATGCCATAAACTGAAAGAGTTGATGAGAAATGGACAGTTCCCATCGTATTAATCCAATATCCCATAGTCATTTAACAACCAGGAGGAGTCCTGAGTTGCTCCCACCTAATATAGGGAGAGGATATGCAGCCACCATTCTCCCATCTCAGTGTATACAAATATACGCACATAATGTAAAAATAAATTTGCATAAATAGACATCAATATATGCGTTCATGTATCTATATTTGTACACATAATATGCATATATATCTCATAACAATTCATGCCTATACAGATACATGTGCATATTTGCATGTGTATGTATCCTTTGCATGGGGCAGGTGGCAACTTTGCCAAGCGGAAAAAGAAGGTAATCTGGAGCTCAGAAGCCCAGGTGAACACGGTTTGAATGTGCTCTAAATTGAAGAGCTAAAGTAATTACTGGTTCACCACCGGTTTATGAGTCTAATTATATGAATGCGAAGCACATGATTAGTTTCCTTTTTCTCTTTTTATTTTTCTTCATTGCATTTAGAGTGCTGGAACTTTGACTGAGTGTGTGTTTGTGTAATTTCCAAAGCGCATGTGGTGCACTCGAATATGTGTTTGCATGCACTTAGTATTGCTTTAAAAACATCTTACTGCATGAGTGAGTAACTATTCCTGTTTCTTATCAGGCTGGTGTCGAGGTAGGTGATCCAGTTCTACAGATGTTCAATGGACAAGAGATGGAAGTGTGGCCTCGTATCACCTGGAAGCCCAAATGGGCACTTACTTTTGCAGATGTTAGAAGCAAAGTGAGTGGAAGCTGTTCCATTTCTCAGAAATCAACCTTGGTCATCAATGGCCGTAGCATCTTTCTTGAGGATATCTCCTTGGATGGAGCTCTTGTCATCGACTCGGTTGAAGATGCAGAGGTATGCTGGGACTTAAGTGATGCACAAAGACAGTCATAAATATCTACTGATTTGACTAGCTCTCTGAACTTCCATAAGAGTTTTTAATAGTATAACACTTATATTCACATACACAAACCAGTTTTGTTGACCACAGGTAGGTATAAGATGGTTGTTTTCACAGAACATGCTTTTTACTCCTCTCTTGCCAACCCAACTCATTTTTTTTTCTTTTTATTGGAGGGGAGATATTCTTAGGAAGTTTGCCCTAATTTCTAGATAATGATTCCTTTAACAGTATTTTCTTGGTTAATAACTAGCATCATAGAATCACCATGGGACAGAAACATGTTTATTAGTGACGATTTTTAGAAAGATATGCATGGTATGACAATGTCACCTGTTTACAGGTAAGAGTGGGAGGTTCAGTACAAAACAAGGGCTGGATCCTTGAAAATGTTGATTACAAAGATGCCTCAGCGCCCGAGGAAGTGAGGATCAGGGGTTTCAGAATAAACAAGGTTCAGCAGTTGGAAAAGACTTACAATAAGCCCGGAAATTTTTGCTTGAAGCCTTGAAGGTGAATCTACCAAAGAGATGACCAATCATTCGTCGTCATTTTTTTATAACTCAATTCTTTTAATTTGATGCTATCTAGTTGCTCCTGTCACGTAATCATTGTAGCAGGCCCAGACTAAATCTTCTATTCCCGTTCTTGTAACTTTATTAGGGATAAGTTCTGTGCTAAAATGGGTTGCAAAATGTAACTGCTGAAAGTGATGAGAATATTGTGAGCTGTGAGTTGAATACTGTTATGTTATTATCTCATTTATTTATATCTTACCTTCCTTTTTGGCAAAGAGTAAATAAATCACACAGAATTTGGATGTATAAATGAAATCTAATTTAGGGGAATTCTATCTGTCTTGGTGGGAGCATAGTAAGAAACCATGAAGAAATGGGAGCTTGTTACTGGATTGGGTTGAAAACTCCCTGTTCAAAGCAAACATCTTAAAAGGGCAACCCAAGTGCGTGAGACTCCTCCCCTCCTATGGATGGTAGTAAGTGCTTTGCATGCGTTCTCGAGTGCCAAACAAGAAAAGGAAACCTCAATAAAAAGAAATATTGGTGCTTCAATAAGAGTCCTTTTAAGTAAAACGCGAATATTGTTTTGAGTTTATTATATAAAACAGGAATATGGTACTATATATATGACAGAATGTAGAATATGTAAGACTAAATTTTAGAAGAACCCTATACTTCTCAGAGTTGTGGAAGATACATAGTTGTTTTTTGCAAAGATTTCGGGCGTTTGGGATTTGCTTATGTTTATGCTCAATTGGTTACTAATAATTGATAATTGGTTATGATACAGTGATGAGTAATGTTAGAGCTACGGTTTTTTCACCATTTTATTTTTATATTTTTTTATCATGATAGACACAAGGTAATATGTTTTACATTATTAAGTACACGATTAGTCCAAAATTGTTACTCATAAAAATAAATATGTATAAGTAATATAATTTCTGTTTTTGAAAGTTTCGAGATTTAAACGTAGTATTAATGACATATGTTATGGGCATAGTTGTAACATGATCACCAGATTTTTGCAGATTTGGTGTCTCTACATAATGTATTAAAACAAATTGAAGATGTGGTCTCATTCAATAAGTAAATCTTACGTGATCATCAAGAGCGGATCTACGTTTCGGCCAAGGGGGCCTGGACCTTCCGAGTTTCTAAAATTTCTGTTAGATCTTATAACTTTTGTAGTATTTATAATAAAAAATAGTGTATTAGCCCATCAAACTCAGAAAATTTTACCTTGACTCCACAAAATTTTTAAAAAAGTTTTACCTTAAGCTTCATTTTAACAAGTTTTTTGAGTCTGTCACATTTATCATCACGCAAGTCTTCAAAAACTGTATATAGATCGTCAGAATTTGTCAAGGGAAATGTACAGGATTGGGCATCCATTTTACTCCTTTTTCTCGTATGATTGGAAATACTGTATTTTAACGGAAAAAGTTGACCTCAGATGTGTATATGAAGTATTATTTGATGTCAGCCTACATAAAAGGTATTTGAAGCAACAAAATTGCTGAAAGTAATGTGTCTAAGATTAAGTTCCAGTTGGAACTTGGAAGGTGGCATGGGTTCCTCTGTGCCTTGAGTCTCAAAAAGATAGGAAAAGATTAGAGACAAAAGATATATATATATATATATATGCAATTACGGGCAGTGCTGCACAAACTTTCTTAGCCCAGTGTGAGAAGTTCGATAAGTAAAGAAAGCAAAAATTAGATGCCTTTAAAGAAAGAAACTCTTGTTGTGTAATACAAATCTATGTTCCTTCCACAAGTCTTCTTCCCGGAAGCTTTCCAAAAATTTTGTATATAAGTATTTTATTTTAAAATAAAAAACTCTCATTCTTTTACATCATTTTGTACGTAAATTTGATATGAATTTTCTAGTTATACAATATTACCTAAGATGAAAATGCTATTTTTTTCCTATAACCTTGTATAGAAATTCTATCAGAATGATGTGTCAATAATAATTTTGTAATAAATAGCCATAGTGATAGGTGTTCTGTTTTCAAGTAAAAGACTTTTATTTAACCATATTATTTTATACATAAATATTATGTATGAATTTTTTGGTTATATAACATTACCAAAAATAGAAAATGCTATTATTTCATAAATTTTGAACAGAAAATCCGACAAGAATGATATGTCAATAACACTTTTGTAATAAAGAGCTATAGTACTGGGTGTTCTATTTTAAAATAAAAGACTCTCATTCAACCACATCATTCTGTACATAAATATTATGTATAAATTTTCTGATTATTTAGCATTACAACCAGAAAATTTTACCTCACCGTTGTATAGCATCATCTTGTTTCAAGACAAGAACAACACAGATTTCCTTCACCTATCTCTATATATACCCTTAGTTTACATCTATCTAGAATTCACAAGTACAACAATACAAAACATATTGCCCATCTTCTTTGATAACTTTGCACCACCATGTCTCCCCTCAACACCAATGACTTGCACCGGATTTTCGAGAAGCTAGACAAGAACGGCGATGGCCTCGTGAGCCTTGACGAGCTCAAATGGCTCCTCGAGAGAATCGGAGTTCAAACGAGTGTAGATGAGCTCGAGTCATTTGTGGGCAAAGCAAGCCTCGACCTTCTTGACTTTTTGTGCTTTTATGACACCATCATTAAGCAAAACCTTGGTGATCGAAGCAGAACAATTGAGGAGGATAACGACTTGGAGAGTGATCGTGCTAAGGCTTTCAAGGTGTACGATTTGAACGGTGACGGTTTCATTTCGTGTGAAGAGCTTCAGAGCGTTTTGTCTCGATTAGGGTTATGGAACGAGCATTGTGGCCAAGATTGTATGAGCATGATTAATGCGTATGATATAAATTCGGACGGGGAGCTTGATTTTGAGGAATTCAAGAACATGATGTTGCTTACAAATCCTTAGGCAGTTCTTAAGACGTTGCTTTGGCAGAAAGTTTCACATTGCTACTGAAATGTTATGTTGAATGGGTTAGCCGGCTAGAATTTGTATTCGATGTAACAAATCTAGAATAATTTGTCTAACTGTTGTAATTCTTAATACATACTGTATTATTTTATTCGGGATTGCCTTTCTAGCAAGAACTAAAAGACAATTACAAGAATATTCCAAGGTTATTTACGGCTATATATATCTCCCTCTTGAGTGTCTACTTCGATGTTGTAGAAGTTTATTGTTTTTGTGCAACCTGCATGATTTGATTTGTTTCTCTGTTTGTTTTTTTATTTTTATTTTTAAAGAGAACTATGTCATTCAGGAGTTGGATGACTTCTTGTTTTCTTTTTGTTTTTGTTTCTTTAATTGTGTTTCTTTTCATCTTTATTTGACAGAAAAACACAAGTAGTAGTATTTTCAATGACTATTTGATTGCTTTGAGACCAATATAAATTAACTCATAGGGTAATTAAGTGTTTCACACAACCGAAAATTATGTGTTTTGCTTAGACCTTTATATATTTTTCTAGGCTGTTTTTTCTTAGAACTTCAGAGTCAAGAGGCCATGAAAGGTACTTTTTTTTTTTTTTTTTCTCTCCAAGGAATGAGAACTTCATTATTGAGAAAATCAGAAACAAAAAAAGTAAATACACCTATAGTTGAACACCAAAATCTATACATATACGTCAACCAAAATAGACACATAATATAAACACCCTACCAACGACATATATATGAGCCTCTATGCATAGGCAGAAGCTGCATTGTAGAGTTAACTAAGCTAATTGAGGCGCACAAGTTTTCAACTAGCTAGAAGTTCCTTTTGAGATTGGCTCATTTTATAAACAAGACTAACTTAAAAGTTAATGCAATTAACATGTCTTATGGTTGAAAACTATGCAAGGATGGTTGGTCAGTGACTTTAAGAGTAATAGACTATGCAATGAGAAGACTTCTAATAATTCTGGCCATTGCAGACCTTGTCTTTTTTCTTTTTCAGGTTCTGGGGATAAAAGGCAGGTCCAGTTTTGGTGCATATCAACGTACGCTTAGAGATAGAGATTTATATGTTGGACATATTTTTGGTCAGGAATTTCTGGTCAGGCTTATGTATCACTGAGTCCAGACTAGAAATATTCTAGAATTAAATACTAAAAATGTGTATTCCTTTGGAGGAAAATGCTTTAGATTATCATTTAGACCATACATTTTGAGAGAAGTTCTGTAACCATGTCATTAAGTTACAATAGTGGCACTATCTAACTGGAATCCTCTAAAGTAATGCCTTGCTTACCTCTTACCATTAGACTGACATGTTGATAATACATTCAACTCAGACATTGTAATGTAAAATGCAAAGCTATTCTGAAAGTTAGTACAAGAAAATAATCAATAATATGTATTTAAATATTGGATTGTACTAAAAAGTAAGGTGAATCTTATGAGAAAATTCCCATTGCAAAGAACTTTATAGCCCAATATTATTGGATGGAATAAACGAGGGGTTGGAGTAAAGTTAATTTTTCTAGGTGATTTGTCCTGAATTATGTTAGACACGGTTTCTAACAAGTTGGATGAGGCTGCATTGACAGTTGCAATATCTTGAAGTTGATGGCTTAGCTTCAAAATAAGTTAATTTTCAACCAATTTTACAAGACTCCTCATTTGTAATTTTCTGAGTTTATATATGTCTGACTACCATCAAAATCACCAAGTAGTTGTGGAAATCATTGTTAAAGTTAATTGTTATGTGGGTAAACTCTATGCACCTTGTCCTTGATGTTTCCTACAAGAGAAGGTTCAGAGAGGACTTGAATTTTCTAATTTCTGAGATGAAAATGATGGTTAGCTGGGTCATAAGTCTGGTCAAAATCTAATACTAATAATTTCCAATAAAAATAAGAAAAACAGTAGGAAAAAATTACAGTAGTCTTCCATGATACTTGGAAATGGTTGCTAGTAGTGGGAAAAAAGGAAAATTAATAGAAGCATAAGAATCAGATCACACATTAATCCAAAGAGTACTGTCCAGAAGCAATTATTATTATGATTATTTTTTGCTTAGTCGTGCAAAACTAATTGTCTCCACGAATTTGAAATTGGCTGTTTATTGTGATTGTAAAGATCAAAAGACAAAAAAAAAAAAAAAAAAAAAACCTGATGTGGCCCACATCAATTGTATGTGCTACTCAACTGAATTTTTTGCTTGAATATCTGAACAGTGTTTGGTTGTTTATTTTGAGAGACTAAGTACTAGACCATGCAATGACATAAACCTCAACCACAATTATATTCTGTATTTGTCATTTTGTTACTTCAAGCATATGCAAGGACAACATAGATTCCCTCTTTCTCTCTCTGTATATACCCTTTTCCAGTTTCAATGTAGAATATGCAGTACAACAACCAAAAACATATTGCTTGTGTTCTTTGACTTCTCTGCACCAACATGTCTCCTCTTAGTACTAGTAACTTGCACCGGATCTTCGAAAAGCTTAACCAAAATGGTGATGGGTTCGTGAGCCTCAACGAGCCCAAATGCCTTCTTGAGAAAATCGGGGTTCAAGCTAGCCTAGATAAGCTCGAGGCATTAGTAGGCAAACGAGACTTGATCTTCTTGACTTTTTCTTCTTTTATGACACCATCATTAAGCAAAACATTGGTGATCAAAGCAAAGCATACGAGGAGGATAACGACCTGGAGAGTGATCTTGCTAAGGCTTTCAAGGTGTACGATTTGAACGGTGATGGTTTCATTTCATGCAAGGAGCTTCAGAGCGTGTTGTCCCATTTAGGGTTATGGAACAAGCATTGTGGCCGAGATCGCAAGAGCATGATTAATGTGTATGATACTAATTCGGATGGGGCGCTTCATTTTAAAGAATTCAAGAACATGGTGCTCCTCAACAAGTCTTAATTAAGACATTTCTTTTATTTGAGAAGTTGTCACTTGGGTATTAAATTTGGGTATTGTATTGTTTCTCTTAGAAACAGTGATTCGAACCAAAAATAAAATATCAGGAATATTTGAAATTGTTTATGGGTAAATTATTTATTCCAATACATGTTTGGTTGTTTTAAGAACAATACAATACTTCCCATTAGATATTTATACAATCATGCATCTCTTCAACTATTTTTTTCCTTTTTGCTCGTGGAATAGGGTAGGAGGGGCAGCGGATTGCAACTTTACTTAGGTGTGATCCTAGTAATCCCTACTTGCTAGAGAGCTGGACATAAGGGGGTCTTGGAAGGCCAACAGACGTGGGTGATCTGCAGACACTCCCTGAAGTTGAGTTGAGCCATAGTGTGATCCCACCCCCACTGCGAGGACAGCGGAAAGAAGCAGATATTCACAGTATCAACGAATTTGAATAATTGTACATGTGATAAAACATGGGTTGCAAAATGTAATTTCTGAAAATGATGAGCATATTGTGAGTTGTGAGGTTGAATAGTGTTAGGTTATTTCATTTGTTATTTCTTGCCTTCCTTTCTTGGCAAAGTGTAAAAGAAATCCCATTGAATCTGGATGCATAAATGAACTCTGATTTTGTGGAATGCTGCGTGTGTCTTGGTGGGAGCACTGGATGAAACCATGAAGAATCGATGTGAGAGTGCCACTAGCATGGGTTGAAAAACCCCTCACTTGGAGCAAGCACCTTAAAAGGACAGCCTAGTGCATGAGGCTCCCGCCATTACATGTCCTATGCATGGTAAGGAGTGCTTTGCATGCGTTCTCGAGTCCCAAATAAGAAAAAGAAAGTAAGAAAAAAATGTCTTATTGTTTGTTTTTATTTTTGTCATTTTATGCTTATTCATAAGGTTTAAAAACTTGCCTACTTTATCTCATTTTCCAGTCAACCTTAGCCGAGACGTGGGTTGCTATTAAGCAACTTGAATAGTGGTCACAAGTTGGCCTAGCTTCATATTGATTTTAGATTTGTGGCCTTTAGTTAACTTTTTTTTTTTCAAAAATAAGAATATGTGAGAAGAAAGTTTAGAAGAATCTTATACTGATTACACTCTAAAAGTGTAAATTATTAGACCCTAAATAGCTAAAGTTAGTCTAAGTAGTTTAGTATTTCTCCTATTTTAGTTAGATTATGATGCTTATGCTACCTAGTGGTTGATTGGTAGGTATAGAGCTTAAAACGAGCAAAATAGAGCTTCGAGGGGCAAAATGGTCATTTGACCGTGCGCACGGTCAACAATAGTGTGCACACGGTTGCCCACCATGCGCACTGTAAATAGTGACGTGCGCATATGTTTGTAGGTTCAGAGGTCGGAATTGAGCACTACAATGTCGTGTGTAAGATATAGAGGCTTGAAATCACCGTGCGAAGCCAGTTCGAATGACCGTGCGCATGGTCAACGGCATCTTTATTTTATTTTTGACCTGTAAAGTCAATTTGGAGCGGATATTTGGGAATCTAGCTTTTATATAGTAGTTAATACTAATTCTGCAATATCTTAGTATAGTTTAGAGCTTTGTATTAGGCATTTTCTATTGTAATTTGACTTATACTTCAATTGTAATCTCATTTCAAGTTTAAATTCATGTTGATTTCAATTTAAGTCTTCATTTTTATCTTGATTATGAGTAGCTAAACCCCTAATTTGGTTCAATTGTGAAGATCATTCAAGAATTTCAAGGTTTCTATGGAGGTATCTTATGAATTCATTGAAATATCTTTCTAGATTCTTAATTCTAGGCAATTAATTATTGGATACCTTAGAATACTTAGCTTATTGACTATGTTTGGGGATTTAAAGCTATAATTTAGCAATTGTGGGATGAAATAATCCAATTCGATGGTATTGATTTAAGATTATTAATTAGACCTCAAATCTAATGTCAATTGTCATAGAATGCTTGTTTATCAAAAGCTAAATACTCCGAATTGAATCCTCTTGATTGTTTGGGTTCAATTTGAGTTATCAACCGCTTAGATTTCCTTGGAAGAATTCGGTGATTGGACCAATTGGATCCAATCCTTTTACAACTAAGATCAATTTCCATTTTAATTGTTCAATTACTTTGCTCAAACCATTTTCCAAACTCAAATTATTTTTGGTCTAACTTTTTATAGAAGCTTTTTAGTTGTTATAAGCAACTTGAGAGTAGTCTAAGCGAGTTGTGCCGTGGTCTATATTGGACCCTGATTCTCAAAGAAGAATACGATATTTGATATCTCTCGGATTAAACTATTTCGAAACCGCATACTTACGGGCATGGACAAAGCCAAGAATTAATTTTAGGGGGGCCAAGATTAAATGGAAATCATTGATAGCGTTGGTCTAGAGACTCCTGACAAAAAGGAGAATTATGTTTTTCACTATATTGTGCCTTACACCTAAATTAATTGGGCTTGGATAATCATAGGCCTTGAACAACAAATAAAAATCAGGCCACATAGCAAATAAAAATGGACTACAATACAAATTGTACATGAAAAGGGCCACTTTATTTTATTTAATTTTTTGGGCTTGATTCTATACCAAACAAAATAGGTTCTTTTTAACATTAGCGGGCCACTCTATTGTTTAAAATAATTTGGACCTAGATTCATACTAATTATAGTGGGCTATCTAAACATTAGGGGGTTCATGGCCCCTTGGCCCAAGTGTGGCCTCGTCTATGCTTGCGGGAGCGAAACACATACTTCTCAGACTTTTTGAAGATGCTTGGGTTTTTTGCAAAGATTTCGGGCTGTTTGGGATAGCTTATGTTTATGCATAATTAATTATTGAGAATTGAATATGATATGTAGTGATTTTTATGTTCATAACTAGTTTAGCGTTTGGATGTTATGATCTAAAAGTGTTGGTAGTTATCAAAAGTGATTATTCGATTGTTTGGTTAGAAACTGGAATGTAATTTTTATACTAAGATCAATCATATATATATATAAAAGTTGTGTCTGCCCCTATATTTTGCATCTCTTCTACGTGGCGCTCTAAATATTTAGATACTTTTAAAATGCCACGTCACAGGGGTAATTGATTAAATAACTATTAAATTTATTCTTTTATTAAACTCACTGAATTAGTTTTGTAAGATATATATATATAAGATAAGATAAGATTAGTTTTGTAATATAGATAAGATACATATATATAATATCAGATATCAGATTGTTAGACTCTTTCAAAACTTAATATCTATATTAAAAGTGATTATAATTAAATAAAATATCATATATATATATATATATATATCAATATCTATTTACATTTTAGAGGTACGATACGATATATTAGTTTTGTAATATATATATATATAAGATAAGATTAGTTTTATAAGATAGATAAGATAAATATATAATATCAGATTGTCAGAATTTTTTTTGAACTTAATATCTAAAAATGTGATTATAATTAAATAAAATACATATATATCAATATCTATTTATATTTTAAAGATACGATACGATTGTATAATTAATTATTGTGAATTTTAAATTAAATACTTATCATTTGAACAACTTTTACTCTCGTGTATTGCACGGGTTGACACCTAGTTAATGATTAAATGCCGAATTTGAACTAAAGAAGAACTTAAATAATATATATATATATATATATATATATTTTGTACGCTTTCAAATGTATAAATATGACTACAAATGGGCATATACCTCACATATATATTCGTTTGTGTATGTTTGCAAGTGTTTATTTTACCATTCCTTTAATTATGCAGGTTTCAAAACATAGAAACCAAACAAAAATGTTTCCTTTGTATTGATGGATTTCATGAATATATTGTGCAATATAAGATTATATAAATATATTCAAGTTGAGAAGCATTAGAAAGGTATGATGTTGTTGCTGTAATATTTTTTTTGGGCTTAATCCTCAAAAAATTTGCTATAGTTCAAGTTCTTAGTATTTGCATGCATAATACTTATTTTTCATTTTTTTAACCGAGAAAGAAATGTAATATGACAACAATGCGAGGGGACATAATCGGATCCTCAGTAAGAGATTCATTTTTCCTGGGAGCGGAAACAAATCCTTGTCATTTCTTCCCTAATTGTCAAATTTTCTGGAAGAAAGTATATTCTGTATACTTGAATGTTTTTTAGTGCATTAGAATTTTAAGCAAGCAATAATAGTTGTAGCTTTAAAAGCGTTTCTATTTTGATGACTTCAATTTTTTTTATTACGAATATAGAAAATTAACACTCTGCCAAGTTTGTATAGTTATTTATAATAACCTAATAATATGTTACTAGCCAAAAAAAAAAAAAAAAACATTGACAAAATATAGTACATATTATGCTTATGGGTGATTAAAACTATTGGGTTGGATGTTAGTTTAATATATTCAAAGCATATGTAAGATCGATTTTAATAATTACTTGAGTATACATAACTTTAAGAGAAAAAAAATGATCACTAAATTAAATATAACAATATGTAACTGTGAAGTGAAAGACTAAAAGCACTCTTTGAGAAGGGCATATATCAAGTTCATAAATTGTGACATCTTAAAAATATTGGAAATGATTTCAATACTAAAGAAATAAAAATTTGAAAGCAGTGGCCAAAGTAATATTTCTTGAACTCTAGAGGGGCCAACACATAGATTTTGTGTATAGATACCCAAATATGTATGGGGCTCAAGTTAAATTTAAACCTCCTGAAAATACCAGCTAATAACATTGATTCAATTGGCATTGACATAATAGGAATATTTCGTCTATTAAGGAGGATTCCCCGAATACCTGAAATAGAGGGCTCGTTTGGGAACAACATTTTTGATTAAATAAGTTGCTTAAAAAAAACATAAAAAATAAGTTGACATAAAAAAAAAGTTTGGTTGAGGTGTTTGGTACTAGTTTAAAGTTTTTTTTTTTGGTGGCTTTTTTAGATAAAAATGCTATAAATAAATTAGATTCTATATTCGTGATATTCTGTAAAGCTAAACAAAATTTTAACATTAATTATGGTAGTATATTAATTATTTAAAACTTGCAAAATTTCCATTACAGTAGAATAAGCAAAAAAAAAGCTTCAAAATTTTTGTTTTTTGCTTTGCTTATTAGCCTAAAAAAGAAAAAAAAGCTAACTTAATAAAAGCTAAAAAAGCTTGCTACCAAATACCAAGTGCTTATTTTAAACAAAAAGCTAAAAAAGCAAACAAAATAAGCTGTTTCCAAACAAGCCCATAGATAATCATAGAAAATGTGAAATATTTGATAGGATCCGTTTCGGGAACGTAGAATGTAAGAGAAATACACAATCCTTATGATTTATTTCATAGGATTTGTTTCGGCAAATACACACACATACGTGGTATATATAGTAATTTTTTAATTATTTTTTTTTAAAAAATTCAAGATCCAAACAAAGCAGAATAGGTTAACTCCACACGCCCTATAATGATGCAATCTACTTTTTAGCTAGCACGTTGTGCATGGACAAAGTGTGTGCATGAGAAGTTAGGTCTGAACTCTGAGAGATAGCTTAGTGAAAATAAAAACGAGTTGAAAACTTAGGCGTCCTAAATTCAAAACTTGACAATCCTTTGGAATCACAAAATCACGAGAGATTTATCAATCGTGAATTTTTTAATCTTGACGTAAATAACCTATCTTTAATTAAATTAGAGAGAAGAGGTACGTGCAGTCTGAACACCCTAATCGCATAACCAAAAGAAAAAAGTGAAAGTTAGGTCTGCATGCATGTGGGATGTACGTGTTAAGGCACAAGGAATCAAAACAAAATTACAGTCTGTTTCAAAAATGGGATACAAAAAAGTAGTAAAGAGAGAAGCGCATGGACAAATCAGTACATGAAAAGAAACAAAGTTTTAGTTGCAAAACGTGAGCCCCTTACATATATAGATATATATAGTTCCAAATGCTTGCTTTTACTTTTTATTCAATAGTTGATTACAGCTAGCGTTAATTATTATACACCGCGATTTGTTATAATTACAATCTCTTATGGGCCACAAAAATTCCAATATTTTTTTCAATCTAAATAGATACGCTTGATAAATAAAGATCCCCAGTTGATGTAAGACAATCCTTAAGGATGCATAATAATTGATTAGCTAGAGACACCATAATCAATGATGTAATAGCTGACGTTACACTTGGAAGATCTAATAAAATCAAAAGAAGGTTCGAGCTTAGGCATGTCGCGTAGGAAGCACCGAAAGAAAAACATCCGCAAAGGTCAACAACAATTGTAGAAACAAAGGAGTTTGTCAAGAAGGCAACAAATTTGAGATCCACATTCTACATATGAATGAAGGCATTTCCATTAAAACAAAAAAAAATGGTGTCTGGGGCAGATGTAGTATTTTTGTTTAGTGGGAGCAAAACTTACATGGAATCATTCACAAAATCATTTTTTAATTAACCATTCATTTTTTTCATGGCATTGGATTGTTTATTTGGCTAAATAATGAGAGGTTAGCGAAGTTTAAATGAAAAAAAAAATGCAAGTGTTAGTAAATTCTTACATTTTTTTGCTACAGGATAGTAAATTCAGTGTTGGCAAATAGAGTTGTAAATAAGTTGAGCTGAGCTGAGTAGTGAGTTGTTTAAATTTGAATTAAAAATTTTGACGAGCTTTAAAATATGTTCAAGCTTGACATGCTTAATTTTCAAGTCAATGTCAAATGCGCTCTAATAGAGTTGAGTACTAGTAACTTGATTTTTTTAGTGCATGTAAACTTATCGAGCCGAGCTCAAAAATTACTCAGGTCTTAGAATGTGTTTAATTTTGATCTATTTACATAACGAGGTGATCTTAAATGAGTATTTAAAGAACCAAACACGAGCAAATTCAAATAGTTTTGTTCGTTTTATAGTACTAGTAGCAAATATAGTATGAGTAAATTTAATAAGAACAATACATTATATTTATGACATAGGGTCAAACAAATATAAAACTTTTTAATAAAAAAATTATAAAAATTAGCAGGTCAGTTGGGGCAGCTGCTCCCACCCGCTCCCTAGTAAATTCACTCTTGGCCAGCATGATTTTTGTGCTAGTGTTGTTTTGATGCGAGAAAAACAATTTAAAGTGGATATCTCTCCTGTCAGTATTGTGTATATCTAGCGGCCATTGAACGTACTAAAAACTTATCCCTACCAATTGTGTTCCGTCCATTGACTTCATAACGAGATAGAGTTGGCCAGCAACCACATTGTTAATTTTTTACATTGAGATTTGTACAAGGGAAGACAAAACAAAAACCCAAACTTAATGGAACCAAGAACCATAGGAAACACTTCAAGCATTATCTTGAAAAGGGTCTAATTTTTTAAGGGATGAGTTTTTATACACTACCGGTAGTTTTGTAACATTCTTGCCTGAAATTAAGCTCTCTTCGATTAGAAAGCAAAGAATATTGACAGTATTTGAAAGTGGTGTTAGAAGATTTTTCAGCAATTCATAGAGACTTAAGTACTAGAAAAGAGTGAGCAAGATAAGAACAAACTCAACAAAGGCTCACAAATAAGAACATAAAGAGAAAAGAAGATTAAGTTTTAGTAGCAAATTAACATTATGATACTTGTATGGTTCCAAACTTCCAAATGCTGCTTACTTCTTATTCAATTGAGTACAGCTAGCATTATTAGACATCGCAATTTGTTAAAATTACGATCTCTTATGGACCACCAAATATTCTAATCTTTGTTTTTTAATCTCCATAGATACGCATGTCGAAAAAAGCCCTCTAATTGCCCCACTATCCCTTACATTTCTCCTACCTTTTTGTCATTGCTTAAATGAGACCATCACATGTCAATCTCTCTTTTTCACATGCTTTCTTTTTAGTTTTCATTTTTTCATTTTCTCCTCTTTCTTCTTTTTATATTTTTTCCCCATCGCAACCATTTGAATGGGATACTCCACTTGTTTTGTTGCGTTAGTCAATTGTGTGGTTCCTTCTCCCCGAAAAGAAAAATGAAAATAAAAAAGTACCATCTTACAGAATAAGGTTTTACATTTTTTTTGATAGGCATAATAAGGTTTTACATTCTTTCATTCAATTGTGGCATAAGTAAGAATTTCTAACTCCCTTGAAAACTTTTTGTTTAGTCATCCACTCTCTTTAGAACTTAGAGTGGAGAATGAGAAAAATGGAGGCCTAGAAAACCATTTTAATTTTTTTTGTTCTCACCTCTATACGTCCAGATAGAATGTAATTCTTATATCTCCTTTTTCTTTTTCTTTTTCTTTTTTCTTTAGGTCATAATGTTTTCAAACTTCAATATAACATGTTACTAGAAAATGAATAAAAATATGCAAACTAAGTTCATCATTGTTAATGGATGTGGAGAGAGAGAGAGAGAGAGAGAGAGAGAGGAATATGGTTACCTATTTTTTCTTGAGAAATTTTCCTTTTTTACAACCTAAAAATCAAAGTTTTAACTTTTTTTTTTAGATATTTCAGTTTATAAAATATAAAAATAAACATGTCTAGCAATCATTGGTTCATTCAGTTCAAATGGAGAATAATTGTAATACTTTCAAATTCTTTTGAACTATGGTATTATCTATATATATATATATAAGGAATATATGTAAATAAAGATTGTAATAGTTAGAATCTACATTTATGGTATTATTAGATCTTTGGTATATATATCTTCGTTTTTAAATTTGTTTTAAATTAGAATCATTCCAACACGTTTATATAGAAAACTTTCTTTACCGATAGTGCATATATATATATATATTTCTTATATTATTTGAGATCAATGTTAGGTTTTTAAGGTTCAAACTCCCAATTATTTTTTAATTTTTAAAGCTTTTAATGTACATGCCCCATAGTTATTGGTTGAATTGACTATGTATTTTATTTTTAGAAATGATTAGTCTCATATCTCTGAATTAATGAATTTTATCTATATATTATAGCAATAGGTTGTTAGGTGTTTGAGCTTGGAAGTCCTGATCTATTTTTCTCAAATTTTTTAATTTTAAAAATACAAAAATACAAATGTCATACAATCATTGGTTCTTTAGTTAATATGGTAAAGTTTTTTTTGAATTGTCACCCTATCATTATGGAAACTTGAAAATTCATTTAAGAAGATATTTAAAATCTAAATATAGATATGTCATTACAGATTGTTTATAATTAATATGATAACTAAATCTAGCTATCTATTCAAATTCTAACGATTTATGCTCATTTCAAAGCATTTTAACTTTATTCAATTTGAGTCTGAGACTATATTTAAGTATATGCACTTCTGAATTTTTAATGAAGTAGAGTGGATCAAACCTTATAATTTGTTTAATAAAAGAGGTTAGTAAGCACAAAACAAGAATCAATGAAGAAAATATACCAATTTCACTTTGTTTCATATAAAATTTTAATTCATCCAATATTGTCTAAGTTCATACCATTATATCACATATTTACCCAAACAAGAGAAAGGAACAAAAAGGAAAAAGGACTAGGAAATCAAATATAAGTAAAATACATAAACTATTTACAAAAATAGTTATATAGGCGTATATTTTTTGAGCATAGAATTAAAAGGTTTACCTATATTTAATCAAATTATGTAAATTTAATTAATGTCCTTTATTTTTTCTTTATGTTTTCTTAAAAGTAAAATACCATAATATTGTTTTATTAGTTTGAATGATTATTCGTGATTGAGACTATATATATAGATAAGATCTCAACTTTAAGGCAGATTGGATGAATATAAAATAGTGGCGTAGATTTTACTTTTTTTATATGATTTTTGTTTCTTTTCTTTTTATTCCTTAGTATGACTTAATAAAACTTAATGTTGAAATTTACAAATAATGTACTTCATTACTCTAAGAACGAATATATATTAAAAATGTGAGTTATAATAGACATGACTTAAATTATTTTTTATACATTTTTCTGTTTTTGGCTATATCTCTAAAAGAACTGTCTTATAATTGTATATTTATGATCTGTGTATAGCACGGGTTTACTGTTAAATTGTTATATGTTTTATTAGTCTACTGACATGTTTAACATGTATGGGAAAATGTGAATCTATACTATATATTATAGCAATTGGTTAAGAGGTCTTTGAGTTTCAAAGTCTTGATCTATTTTTTTTCAATGTTGTAAATTTAAAAAATATAAAAATACAAATTTCATAAAGTCAATGGTTATCTCATTAATATGGTAGTGTTTTTTGAATTGTTACCCTTGCAATATGAAAACTTTAAAAGTTATTAAAGACAAAAATATATTAAACTAAATATATCATGGATTATTTGCAATCAATATAATAACTAAATCTAACAATCTATTCAAATTACTATAAGTAATGCTCTTTTCAAAGTAATTTAACTTTTTAAAATTCTTATATATTTGTGATTTTTTTTGTGGGTTAGATTTACCCAAACCTAATAAAGATGACATTAATGAAGGTTAATACGATTATAAAATAATAATTATTGAAGAAGATAAATAACTTTTACTTTGTCCATTATGATTTTTTTAGTGTATGTCACAACATACTTAATATCCTATATATTGGCACAAGTAGGGTAAATTAACTCACAACATATAATCCTTTATATTTGTGATGTTTCATTGTTAGGAATAAATAACGAATCACTAATTCATTTACATTGTATGAATCTATTTGGTTATATTAAATAATTACCCAAAAAAAGAGAAAAAAGAAAAAAGAAATACAAAATTTGACACACATAAGTATACTAACTTTTTTATTAAATAGTTTTAAAAACAAACATTATTCATGTATGGAATTAAAAAATTTAGCTATATTTATTTTAATTAACTTATGAAAATTCAATTAATTTTCTTTTACTATTAATTTATATTTTCTCAAAAAAATAGAGTGTAATAATATTGTTTTATTAATTTGAATGACTATTTCTTGATAGATAATTTTTTTAGAATTTATATTTATTTCTTTTTAATCCTGAATATAACTCAATAAACTTAATGTCAAAATTTAATTAATGTATTTACTTCCAATAAATGAATATATATTAAATGTGTGACTTAATAGCAGTTAGTACATAAATTGTTTTTTCTATATTTTTTTCTCTTTATAGCTATAATAGGAGAGAAAATATTGTTAATGTATTTAGTTCAATAACCTTCGTGATGGAAGCTAGATGCTATATCGTTTAATATTATATTTTAAATATAGGATCCCATAAAACTCTTTGTTTGTAAAAAAATTAACTTATATTCTGTATTTGTGATCTGTGCACGAGTTTACTGCTAGTATGCTAGTATACATATAAGTAGGGAAATAAATAGGGGTGGAACTAGAATTTAGTTTGGGGGATGCCATTAAAAATTTACTGATTGTTGGTCTTATTGGATTAGGAAATCACAACAATGAGTGGTCATAGTCTCCTAGACAAAAAAATTTAATATTTTATTGAAGGGTAAGGCTATACAAACAAAAAGTTTATACATAATATTTGTATTGAATTATGTTGTTGAAACATAATTTTCTATTTTAAAATAACACATTCATCATGATAGCTCTTAATTGTAAAAACTCTGTTGCCAAATTATTCTGGTCAAATTTTTTGTATGATTTTCTTGGTAGAATAAGATTTTCTTTTATTAAATTAGGACTTTAAGAAGGATTTTAAATTGCAAGGGTGTCACTAGAAATTTTTACTAAAACAATAGATAATTACATATATAATAGCAGGGTTCCTCAAAACCATGGGCATAAAAAGAAACTAGGGCTGGCAACTTTGTTGGTTTTTACGAGGAAATTCCTTGTCTTATAACTGAGGGAACTTCCTAGCTTTTGGTACTCCATCTTGCACGTTTGGTTTCTACTTTTTCGAATCTTCAGAAATTTTGTACCAAGACGCCTATATGCACCTTTCTGCTTTGAAATTTCTATTTTTGCTGGAATATTTGCACTTTATGTAGCATATCAGTTTTGAAAAAAGCACAGGAATTTGGCCACATATGACGATTCTTGATTTTCCCAAACGTTTGGGACACAATATCTCGAGTAGTAGATTTTGTGCTGTCAGTATAAGAAAGAACCAAATTATGTAACCCACTTTACAGATTTAGTTAAGAGTCACCTTGTGCTCAGTGGCGCACTCCAAAAAATCTCTTAGAGAGAGGACAACATTTATTCACAACTTAGCTTTTTTTTTTTTTTTTTTTTTTGAAAATAATGCTATATAAAAAAAGTTTGTACAAAATTTTCATAGAATGATGTGATTGTTTGTGTTTCTTTTATTGCAGAGAAATTAGTACTATTTTTTTCTCACTTTTAATGGATTAATTGAGAGAAGATTTAGCTAAGCTCAGTCCAAAACAATCATGAAACAGAAATTTTTTTATTATTCTGCTTTTCTCTTGTGTGCTCAAAAGTCCAATCTATTTTTTTTGAAACAGCAAAACCAATCTTATTGATGAACAAAGAAGGATTACAAACAAGGGATAGGATCAGCCCACCAGAACAAACCTAGCAGCAAGATCCACACCAAGCATATCTAATCCAACTGGGATCCTAACAAAACAAAGCTGGTGAGATACCAGCAAGACATTACTCAAAAGTCCAATTTTTATTCCCAATACCTTCCATTACTGGGATCAAAAGTAAAAGGTTTTTTTGTTTTCTTATACTATAATTTCTAAAGGAAAGGTCTTTACAATAAAGTGGGCCAAACTATATTTCACATGCATGGCTTCACCACTAGGTAACTTCCCTTAACATCTAGTGAAAGATCAACATAATCTATAAATTTCTTTGGGCAGTGATCATAATATTCCTGTGACTCTTGTATATGATCCAAATGGGTACGCGCGGAATAGTATTTGCATGGAAATTTAGGAACTACGATTTTGTAACCAAAGGAGGAGAAATGAGTTGTGATCATGTTATGAGGGGTTTGGCTCCGCTTTACTGAAAAATGTTCCATTATTATTCAATTTCAACAATTTCTTGACATCTTAACGACACTTCATTCCCATCTTAAAAAAACCCTACTCCTTATGCGTTATTGTGTTCTTATTTTTTTTATTTTTTATCCATCCATTTAAAATTGTAGGTTTGAATCAATCACAAAATATCTCATTTTCGTAGGTTGTTTTGTGCTCCATCAGAAAATGCTCTATTAGTGTTCGACTCTACAATTATTTAACTACGAAAAAAAGATATTATAACCCATTGCGTACTAACATTACATATTACAAGTTAATGAAAAATAGAAGCAAGCATAGCCAGGAAAGGAATCAGGAATTTTGTTGAGGGGACTAGGATAAAAATTCTTGAACTTTTAGAGACAAAAACAAATTTTTCTAAATTTTTGGGGTCCAATACACACTTTAAATGGCACAAATAGTGAGATTAACAATTGATAATAAATACTCAAATAATCAGTTCAATTTTTTTCTCGTTAAAATTGGATAGATAATGTCATTTATATATTTGGTAGTCCAATTTTTTTAATGTCAATCGATGAACTAGATAAAGTCTTATCAAATATCTTACTAAAATTACATCGTTTTATTTTTTTATATATGACTACAAAATTTTTTATTTTTAAATAAGTTTTCAGTCAATTTATTTGAATCCTTAATTTTTATTTTAATTGACATGTCAATACCATACTTAATAGTATGAAGATTTTCATTCCAACTATAGAATGGAGAGAATCCTAATCTATATGTTAAAATGCACGTAGATGGAATTTAGCTTGAATGGAGACACCACCCTTGGGGTTGGGAGAGACCAAAATATTCAAATGAAAATGGGTTTGTTTCCATTTCATTGACAATGCTCTACATGGCCGCACTGAGAGGCAACACCATTATAATACCTTGCATAAAATGATCATAAAATGACAAATTTTCAATTGAGGAAGCGACAAGCACTAGCCGACATGCTTTCGAGGCTAACTATATGGAATATCACTCAATTGGGGAGGGAAATGGTTCAAATATATTGTAGTATATCTGGAGTTGGGAGAGATGAAAACTTCACATGAAAAATAGGTTTGTCTTCAGTCCATTGACAGATGCTCTAGACACCACCTTTTGGTGTTGCGTATGATTAAATGGTTGAGTTGAACTTCACAAAATTCACAAATTGAAAATTTTCTAGTCTCGGTGTAATCATGTTTAATTCTCGCACTCTTTCATATCCACATCATGACCCACAAAACAGAAGGAGAAGCTTGAGTTCACCCCCTATAAATATCTCATTTTTTGCCTATTAAGAAACACCACACAGACATACGAGAGAGAGAGAGAGAGAGAGAGAGAGAGAGCAATGGCAGATAAGGAGGTGAATCCGCGTGAAGGAGAAGTTGAAGCCAAGACGGGGACAAGGTCCAAAAGCAAGGGTGAGAGCTTGATTCCACCAAAAAAGAAGCTGGTCAAGACGATGATGGCTGAGTGTGTGGTGGAATCTGTTGCTGCATCGATCAACAAGAACAAGAACAAGAAGAAGATCAATCCTGGTGATTCTGGGTCTGCCTGATCCAATATGCTATGTTATATATTATCATTGTAAATACTACACCCATGTTAATTATGTACGTCCAAATTGCTCTTTAGCGATTGAGTGGGTGGTGTTCTCTGCTTATATATGTTTCAAGTGGTTCATGAACTACTGATATCTCCTATGTTTCCACATTTGTTTTGGTTGGCTCAGCATATATATATATATATATATGGAGGATTATGTGTTGATATCTATGCAAGTTGAACTCAGCACCAAAACCACTCAGTGCATGAGTGATTGGTTTGTGCTACTAATGACTTCTATTGTTGATGAATTAATGAAGTCTCCTTTGTTTTCATATATACATACATATATTTATATTTATGTTTTAGGTTCATATATTTATGTATTGCTCTAGCCCCAACAGGAATCATTAACACCGGGCGAATGGTTGCCGTTGCATGTGCTATATTTTCAGTTGTCTTATGGTTGATGGGTTAATGATATCTCCTATGTTTTTTTCTCTTTGTTGATATTCTGAAGTCTACTATGTTTCTGCATATACGTCTTATACTCACACATGAATAGATAATGAAGGGCCCAGTTATTTTAATATCAGTTCAAGTACATGAACCAACAATATTAAATAATTTGATTTTGAGAAAACCAGGCCTACTGTACTTACACGAAGTGTGAAAGGGACATTAAAAAGGCTATGCTTGCGTATCTATATATTTATGAAAAATATTATTCTTACAAAAAAAAAATTCATACATAAACACATATCAAAATAATTTGATAGTAATAATTTTGTAACTAAAAATTACAATGATTAGTATTTTGTTTTGAAACGAAAATCTCTCATTTAAACACATCATTATATATGAATTTTTTATTTATATAATATTACCTGTTATATATATATATGTGTGTGTGCATATATATATATATAGAGAGAGAGAGTGTGTGATGATTGGAAGGTGTTACCTAAACCCAACAACCCCTCAAGGAAAATACTATATATTCTTCCATAATTTTTATCATAATCTTGCTCCAAAATGACGTACGAGTGATAGTTTTATAATTAATTGATATCTTAATGAGTTATTTATTTTATAATGATAGGCTCACAATTCTGTCACTTCATTCCTCTATCTTTGTAGTGATAGACCTATTGAATGGTTCTCAACCTCTTGTCAGAATTTTATATTTTGAAAACTTTGCATGATTGGCTCATTGTCAATGATTTTGAATACACTTTCTCAATAAAAAGTAATTAAATTGTTATTCATTCATTAATCTTTCATCCCACTACTTAATTAGTTTTTAGGATAAATATACCAACCTCCCTTGAACTTTGGCCTAAATACGAAAAGCTATCTTTGGATTTTAAAAATTACAAATTCTCCCTTCTTAATTGAAACTTACTAACAGATTTCTTCTTAGTTTAGCATGTTGACAATTTTATCCTTGAAACTGAACCCTTACATGCCTTACTTCATTAAAACTTATTTTTGTAATAATCGGAGTCCCAATCACTATGACTTAGATAAGGGGTAAGAGTGGGGGTTGACGTGGAGAGGAAACACAAAAAGAGAAGAGAGAGAGAGAGAGAGTCATTATTTTTCGCTATTAGAAAGAGAAAGAGTACCGGCTCTGTTAGAGAGACGGTGATGCGAGAGAAATAATTAATTTTATTGTAGTTGAATCTTTGACAAACAATCAAGAGTAAAAAGATAAGGGTAACGAACTAAATCTACCTTGTATTGGCCTCCATTACTTTACTAACTCTAATAAGGGGATATTTATAATTTTTAAAAATCAAAGATAACTTTGTGTATTTAGGCCAAAATTTAAGGAAGGTTTTAAAATTCGGACCGTCAAACGGATAAAAAAAGAGATTGTAATGGGTTACTGATTCAACCGTCAAATTAACAAAAATTAAACCGTAATATTATGATTACACAATAAATATATTTAAAATTATAAATAACAAATAAAAATAGGTATTATAAGCTAAAAAATAGCTAGAAACCAAAATTTTGTCAAATATTTTTCTTTGTTTCTTAAATAACAAACCATCAATTTTAGCACAAAAATTACCCAAGTACAAAATTATCTTATGAATAATTTTAATTAAAAGAATGGACAAACAACACATTGTTCATAGTAAGAACACGAATATAGAAAATCAGCCCAGCCTCTCATCTTGTTTCTGGAAGGTACCATTGTTCACCAATATCAAGAGAGAGGAGAGGTCGATCAGAACCAAGACACCTTAGTGGTGTTTGTAGCACATGATATAGGACAATCCGACTAGGATTAAACAATTGAAAAAAATTATCTTACAAAATTATAAAATATGTTAGATAAGGATAGCAACAAAGAACTAGGATTGATGGCCGGAGGAGTTTACAAGCCGTAGAAGAGTAGATCGACAACTGTGCTGAGAAGAGAATGAAGTTAAAACCAGCGGCATAAATGAGAGAGAGAGAGAGAGAGAGAGAGAGAGAGAGAGAGAAACGTTAGGAGCAGATCTTGGGGTCGAATCGGTCGATGATAGCTGCCGTCGCTGGCAAGGAGCATCTGGTAGTGGTAGCTGAGTCAGCACTGTCGTTCTTGACTCAAGAGGAGTAGATCTTGGCGTTGATGATGGCTGCCGTTGCAAGACCCAAAACAGACACAGAGATGGAGTGAGTTTCTATAAAGAAATTATCCTCCGCAAATGCCCTAGGTCCGTTCATCATGTCATTTTCTATAGGGATGTTTGGATCATCCGGTTCCATCAAACCGCCAACGGTTCTTGCTGGTTAACGGTTGAACCGGTGATCTGAGCGGTCAAACAAAGTGGGTTTGAGTCATTAACCGGACCGTTTTTGAACCAGTTACCGGTTTTACCGGTCAGACATACCGTCCTGTCCAAGTTGTAAAACATTGTGTTAAAAATGTCCCCACATGGGTCAGTAATTTAGTATGTATACAGATATATATATATATATATAAGGCAACAAGAAAGATCCGGACACCTCATTAACAAAAACAAAACACAAAATAAAAAAAGAAAAAGAAAGAGGGACTTAATTCTTCACATTTTCTATGAGTTTAATTTCAGTGCATTGATTGTCTATAAATTTTTTACACAATTGACACGTGTTCATAAGTTATGCTTCTTTATGTTATTCTTAAACTCTAAAAGACACGTGTTGCATTTTAATACTTCGCTTGTATAAAATTTTTTTACATTGTCAGTGTATCAAAACTAAACTCAAGAGGAACTTATTCTTCACATTTTTTATATATATTTTAACGTATTGTGTTATATAGTAGAGAGATTGAATCAAGATCTCATATAGAAATTTTAACTGAAAAATTCTTCACGGTATTAGAGCCAATGCCAATGCCGTGAAGAATTTAGAGCTTCAGAGCAAGTCAAGCATTGGCCTAAAGTTTCATTGCTTCCATCATTCGGCCATTTAGAGCTTCAGAGCAAGTCAAGCATTGGCCTAAAGTTTCATTGCTTCCATCATTCGGCCGATTGCAAGGAGATTTTTGAAAAGGGAGTTAAATATAAGAGTTCTCTAAAAATAGGGGGCTAGGCCACCCCTGACCCCCTAGCTTTGTCCCTGTGAGTCCTCTAAGAAAGACGATTGTATACATAAATATATATATATATATATATATACATACTAGCATCGTGCCTGGGTCATGCACGGAATTTTAACTGAAAAAGTTGACCTGAAATGTGTGTATGAAGTGTTGTTTGATGCCAGCATACATAGACGTTGGGCACTTTGTATACCCTGATTACCAGATTTCTGTGGCTTAATACCTACGTAAAAGGTATTTAAAGCAATAAATTGCTGAAAGCAACAAGTGTTTAATATTAAGTTCCAATTGGAAGGTGGGGTCCACTGTGCCTTGAGTCTCAAAAAGACAAAGGAAAATATATATGCAGTTACGGGCAATGCTCCACAAACTTTCTTAGCCCCATGTGAAAAGTTAATAAGTGGAGAAAGGAAAGATTAGAGATGCCTTCAAAGAAAACTCTTATTGTTAAAAACAAATCTATGTTCTTTCCATAAGTCTTCTTGCACGAAGCTTCCCATATCTCAACCGTATAAGACAAGGACAACCCAGATTTCCTTCACCTATGTCTATATATATACCCTTATATTCCACAGCTAATTAGAGTGCGCAGTTGCAACAATCAAAAACATATTGCTTATCTTCTTCGATAGCACTTTGGACCACCATGTCTCCTCTCAACACCAATGACTTGCACCGGATTTTCGAGAAGCTAGACCAGAATGGCGATGGCTTCGTGAGCCTTGACGAGCTCAGATGGCTCCTCGAGAGAATCGGGGTTCATACTAGCCTAGATGAGCTCGAGTCATTAGCAGGCAAAACGAGCCTTGACCTTCTTGACTTTTTGTTCTTTTATGACACCATAATTAAGCAAAACATTTGTGGTCAAAGCAAAACGGTTGAGGAGGATAATGACCTGGAGTGTGATCTTGCTAAGGCTTTCAAGGTGTATGATTTGAATGGTGATGGTTTCATTTCATGTGATGAGGTTCAGAGTGTGTTGTCGCGATTAGGGTTGTGGAATGAGCATTGTGCCCCGGATTGCAGGAGCATGATTAATGTTTACGATACGAATTGTGACGGGGTGCTTGATTTTGAGGAATTCAAGAAGATGATGCTGCTTACCAATTCTTAAGCAATTCTGAAGAGATTTCTTTAATAAAAAGTATTACATTGCTATTAAATTGTTATGATGATTGTGTTGGTCAGCTAGAATCTGTATTCGATGTACTAAGCTAGAAGAATTTGTTTCTTGGATTGTTGGTATTGTAACTGTTGTAATTCTTTATATATACTGTATTATTTTTTTATTATTAGAGATTGTTTCTTTAGCGAGAACAAAAAGACAACTACAGGAATATTCCAATGTTATTTGCAGTTAAAATTTTCCTGTCAAAAAGCAACGTCTCAATATCTTCCTCTTGAGTGCCTGCTTCGATGTTGTAGAAGTTAATTGTTTTGTGCAACCTGCATGATTTGGTTTGTTTCTTTTTTAACAGAACTATGCCATTCAGGAGTTGGATGAGTTCTTGTTTTGTTTTTATTTTTGTTTCTTTAATTGTGTTTTCTTTTTGCCGACGAAAAGCACAAGAAGTAGAATTTTCAAAGACTATTTGAATCCTTCGAGAAAAATATGAATCAACTTGTTATAGGGCCGGCTGTACCCCGCTTGCTTTAGGCCCTCAATTTTAAAAAGCCCCATATTTCATAAAATTACATATGTTATAATTAAGCTCTATACAATTTTAATATTTTTATTCTTAAAAAAAAAAGTCCCAATCCAAGTAAAAAAAATGCCCACAAGAAAAGCAAAAAAAAAAAAAAAGTAGCCTTAATGAGAAAAAAAGGATAATAAAAAAGCCCCAGTTTAAATGAGAAAAAAGACATGTAAGAAAGTAATAAAGAAAGCCTTAAGTTAAAGAGAAATGGCTCCAAAAAAAAAAGAAAAGAAAAGAAAAAAACCCAAATCAACTACACTAGTTCACTTGAAAAAAAAAAAAAAAATTACGTACAACTCTCTTTCTTTCTAACATATAGATGTCTAGAAATCTAAACCATTACAAATCTCTTTATCTTTCTCGATCTTGTGCATATACAAATTTTTAAAATAAAAAATAAATTAGTAAATCTTACAAATAGAATTATCAACCTGCATATTAGCGTAAATTTTTTTATTAGTACTAAAATATTATCAGCCTGCAATAGCACATTTATTTTCAAAATAAAAAATAAATTAGAAAATCTTACAACTTGCATATTAGTTTGTTTGGTTTGTATTTTGTTAACATAATTACACTCTAAAAGTGTAATTATAAAACCTTAACTTGTGCTTTGTTACTCTTAATTTAGAATTGTAGATACCTCTTTAGTTATATTCTAGTACTAATTAAAAAGACATAGTTCGGACGCCGTTCAAACGAAGGCTAAAGAATCAGAGAGTTGTTTTGATTACTGCAATGGCCGTTCGGACATTGGAGGGCATCATTCGAACGTCACTTAATACATTGTTTTGGTCGTTTGGACGACCATCAAAGGATTTATCAAGGAATGAGATCTCGTCGTTGGAAAGCCAAAATATGCACTGTTTTGGTCGTTCAGAGGACCAACTAACCCAATTATAGAATTTTTATTTCTTTGTTGGTTTAGGACTCTAGACTTCATTATAAATACTTGTAATCAAACCCTAAAGAGGAAAGGATGTTTTTTTTTTGGATTTTAGAAGTAGTTTAGAGTAAAAGTTTTCATAGTTTTCATTTAGTTTTCAATTCTTGTAATCAGATTACTCAATCTTTCAATAAATTTACATATAGCTTTGTGTATGGATAATTATGATAAGTAGCTAGACCACATTGGGATCAATTGAACATCTTGGATGAATAATGAAGGTAAACTGGTTTTCAATCTTTAAATCTTCTTATTTTTAATTCTTTGGAATCAAATCCTCGATATTTATAAAACTTAGGTGTTTGACTATATTTAGTAGTACTTATGCATGAATTTGTGATCAGTACATGTATTGCACGAATGAATGGTATACATCTCTGATTCTAAAACTGATTCAATCTAGATTAAATATTTACAAAACCCTATATGTTTTATTATGCTTGGCAACAAGTCGATAGTATACATCTATGATTCTAAACCTAATTTATTTTACGTTTGATTGTTAAAAAATAGTTGATTTTATCACTAAATCTCCGAATTAAAGACTCACGACGTAGTCAATGATTTGAGTTATTAGAAACCTTCATTGAAATTCTGGGTGAAGCAACTGATTGGAACAATTGATCTCAAGAGACTTTGTTTTATTAGCTTCAAACGATTTTCTTTTTATTTTATTGGAGTGTTTTCCTGAGAGTTCTGACGCAATGTGAGTTTTTTTTAATGTGCTAACTCTCTTTCCTGTGGATCAATCTCAGACTTCTGAGTATTATTACTACATCACAACCGTACACTAGCGGATTTCAATTACACGATTTTGGAGTGATCAGTTTTTGGCACCGTTGCCAGAGAATTGGCAATTAGCGTTGGTGGACAAGCTTTAGAGATTGTATTTCAACGGAAGCACTTCACCATCATTCTACAACCACGGGACGACTCAATAGTTCGGTTAGGTAACTTCGTTCCATCCTTTATTTTTGAGCAATTTATTTTATTCTTTATAGTTCGGTTGGAGAGGTGCTATTTGCTAGTTGATGGTATATTTGTGGAGAATTTGGAGGATAGGTTGGTTTGAAATTATTGAATTGGTGGTTGTGATTTGGAGGTTAACTTAGAATTCTTTATGAATAATTATTGGCGTGACCCCTATTTACACTTGTCAAAACAATCGAACCCTTATCCATCTATCTATCATCCAGAGTGGTGCTCTCAAGTTTCACCCCAATACTATGAACCACCACCACAGTATTACCAAGCACCACCGCCTTTTCATGCATCTTGTACAAACATATCCCACACATCTTTTTCTTCACCTTACACACCTTACTTTCATCATATCCTTCATCACCCTATCAACCTCTCATAGAGAACCAAGAGGACATACTTCCATCATATATGTAAAATCACACAAGTATGTATTCTAGATTCAATAACATTTTAGAATAAGGGGAGAGAGTTTGGGAGCAAACTATGGATGACAATGTCACCCAAATAGCTGATGGTATATGAATGCTTAATAATAGGTTGGATAGGCAAGACATATTGATAGCAGATACCTATAGCTTGATGGTGGACCTACAAAAACACTTCACCCTCATGACATAAGCCTTACCTCAACCAATTTTAGAGGATGATGAGTTCTCGACCCGACAACAACCCAACTGTAAATTTCATGTCCAAGAGGCCAAAACTACCTTAAACTCACTTCATCCCTATGACCAAGACCTATTAATCACCATCTGATTCCACTCTAAAAGTGTAATCTTTGTCCCCTAATGAAGTGTTTGATAGCCTCTATATGGGTATTAGTATAGATTTTTAGCACTAAATTGAACTAAACAATTTTTTTTATATGTATTGCAAGTTTTTGGTGATAAAATGGTGGAAAAAGGGCTTAAAGGGGAGAAGTCCGTTCTGACGGTGCGTTCGGACGGACAAATTACCGTTCGGACGCCCAGATCGTTCGGACGGTCAAGTTACCGTTCGGACGCCCCGTTCAGACGGGCGAATTACTGTTCGGATGGTGCGACAGATATTGGAGTTCCAGAGTCTATATTTCCCGTCCAAAGCCGTTCCAGAGGCGTTGTTTTTCGTCCAAAGCCGTTCCAGAGTCGTCTTTTTCTGTTCGAAGAAATACAGAGTTGAGTTTCCTCGTCCAAAGACCGTTCGAACGGTGAAATAACCATCCGAACGGTTATGGCATCGTCCGGACGGTGCGTCCGGATGCATATCGGATGCACTTAGGACGCACTTCGGACGGTGAGCGTAGATTTGCCCTATAACCCAGCAGTCGAAGAAAAAAGAGAGTTATGTTAGTTTTTAGGGTTTTAGCTGCGGGTAGAGAGGGAAAATAGGGGAAAATCTTGTATTTTGCTTAGATTTGCTTTACTTTGTTGTATTTAAGGTTTTGGGAAGTATTTAGATAGATTTCTTGGGTTGATTTAGTGTAAACTTTCATATTTTCTACATTTCAATATATATACACTTTTGAGTTAAAGTCAAGATGTTGTCTCTATACTTTGGAAAACACTCAACCATGGATTCTTCAAGCTAAACTCATTGTTTGGGAGCAAATGTGAAGATCTACCAAGGAACGCATGGAAAATGAAAGGGGAGTTCTTGAATCTTATTGAATATCTTTTTTGCTTATTTTTCTCTAATTATGTTGGAATTAATTGTTGTAGAAATCTTAGATCTATAATCATAGTTAATAACATGTGATTTATTTCTAAAGAACCCATAAATTGTGATAAAACTTAATTCCAAAATAATTAGAGATCCCTAAAATTTCAAAGCTAAACTTTTCGAATCAAGGGCCTTTGGATGGTTCTTGATTTGAGTTAACCAAAACTCCTCATTTCAAATTCCATGCTAGAATTGGTAGATTGGAACATTTGAACCCAAATCCCCTTTTTTAACCAAGTTAAATCTCTACTTTTGCTCATTTAGAATTCCGGTTAAATTAAGAGTTAATTTAGTTATAAGTGTGGTTGTTGAAGTAGAATGTTCATAATTGTCAATTTACTTTAGCTATAATCAAGTTGTAGGTTTCAATTTCAATTCAATTGTTTGCCTAGTTGCTAGTAAACCAAACCCTCAAACACCAAAAGATTTTCGATCTAATTTTAGCTAACATAGCAATCGATTTCACTCTTGATTTGTGGTTGCAATTTGAATACATTTCTAAACTCTACTCGTTCCTATTGCTAAATTGGCACAGGTCTCATGGGAGAACACGATAGTGGGAGTACCCCACTTAAACTACAAGCACCCCTATCGCGGTGTGCGTGGAAGGGACGAGTCAAGTTTTGGCGCCGTTGCCGAGGACTTGAAGGAACGAGCAAAGTGTGAAAACGAAAAAATTGCAAATCGTAAAAACAAGGTGGGAATTGATCACCCACCTACGAGGGAAGCATCTATGGCTTCAGGCCTAGGTAATTTCTTCAAACTCAATGTGGATACCATGTTAGGATTTTTCTTTTTTTCTTTTCAATAGTTTCTTTTGTTTGATTAACTAGTTGCATTGCATATTGCTAGGAGCATTAGAGGAGTTAGGTTAGTGTGTGCTTTATTTGCTAATTGGTGGTATTCTAGCACGTGGAGTGGGAGATTGGAGTTGAAAAGCCGTTGTCCGGTAAAGAGAAAAAGCCGTTGTCCAGCATATATATATTGTTTGTGTATGATGTGTTGACTAGGATTGAGGCATACTATTTGCGCATTGCATTTGCATGTCCCATTGGGCACGTATTGACAATAGACGCTTCTTACGAGTTGACCCATTATCATCAGCTAACACACCTTCTCCCGGAATTTCATTAGTGGTCGACCTAGGTGCACCTCCTATGGATGATCAAAATCCCGCAGTTAGGATACCTAATGATGCTCCACCCAATCCAAATATCTTGCCAAACCCACCGATGGGTGGATTGCCACAACACCCTTCTTTACATCCGGCCCATGGTTTAGGGGGTGAGAACATGGAAAATGCGAGCAACCATGGTGACATGGGGGCTCCCCAATTCCGAATGAGGGATTTCTTAAACCCACCGCAGCAAGCACCAAGTTCTTGCCTTGTTATTCCGCCCCACTATACCGCTTTGAATATAAGGCCGGGCATGATGCAATTGCTTTCTTAATTCCACGGAGTTGATTCGGAAAGGCCTTATGCCTTCATCAAGGAATTTGAGGATGCATGCTCATTAGTGATGGACAACTTGTGTCCACGGGAAATCTTTTTTCTTAAAATCTTTCCATTTTGTTTAAAGGAGACTGTCAAGACGTGGTTCAATTCTTTGATACCACTTTCCATCCACTCTTGGAAAACTCTTCAAAGAGAATTTTTGAAATTTTTTTTCCCGGAAAATAGAACGGAGGCGCTTAGACGCCAAATCTCACAATTTTCTCCAATGTTGGGAGAATCATTTTTTCAGTGTTGGGAGCGGTTTAAAGAGCTCTTAGTTTCTTGTCCACACCATGGCTTTGCTGAATGGCACATTATCAACATCTTTTACTCTTCGTTAACGCCCCAACTCAAGCAATTCGTTGAGACTATGTGCGCGGGAACATTTATGGATAAACAACCTCATAAAGCTTATTCATACTTTGATTACCTAGCTAATTCGGCTCGCGATTGGGCCACTACCGAGACTCAAAATCCCGAAGGTAAACCAAACACGCAAGGGGCAAAATATCAATTGAAAGAAGTTGATGATATGAATGTTAGGCTTGCCACAATGGCAAGAAAATTAGAAGCTCTAGAGTTTAAGAATGTAAGTTCGGTGGGGAGTGAAGAGCCTAAGGGAATGTGTTGTGCGGTTTGTGAGACCAAAGGGCATGACACCACGTTATGCCCGGTTATCCCGGGGATTAAGGAAGCCTTGCATGACCAAGCCTTACATGGCCAAGCCAATGCTATTGGGTAATACAATCGAGGTGGGGGAAACCCTTACTCCAATACTTATAACCCGGGATGGAGGGATCATCCTAACTTTGGATGGCGCAATGAGGGGACTTCAAATCCCCAAGCTTATCAAGGAGGGTATAACAACCCTCAATCTTATCAAGCCCCTCCTTCACAATCGCACCCACAACATTACCAACCTCCACCGGTCACATCATTTCCTACCCAACCCAAACCATTCCAACCTCCACCTCAAGCTCAACCCAACACATACCACCCCCCACATCGAAAACCATTGGAGGATACTCTCCAACAATTCATCCAAACCCAAGGGGGGTAAACTCATGGGTTGAAAAAACTTTAGATGACATCAAGAGTCAATTGACTCTCCTTACTCAAGCGTTGACCCTTACTGAGAAGGGTAAGTTGCCTGCACAACCTCAACCCAATCCTTTTAGGCAAGTCCATTCCACCGAAACCTTGGCCCAACCATCAACTAACCATGAGAATGTTTCGGCCATTACCACTTTGAGGAGTGGTAAAGTCATTGACAAGACCATCTTTCCTAGGGACCCTAAGGGTGGGGTAAAAGAGTCTAAGGTAGATGAGGGGTCGGGCGTTAATGAGGAAGAGTCTAGAAAAGGAAAAGGGGTTGAGAGAGGACTAAGTGAGAAGGAGGAGGGGAGTGAGAAAGAAAAAAATGAGATAGAACAGAAAGAGGAAGGGAATTGTGAGAAGAAAGAGCTGAGTGGGTCCATGCCCAATGGTGAGGAAGTTTTGAGAGAGGAACGTGAGATCTTGGCTCACGCTCCATTTCCTCACCGGTTAGTTAAACCCAAGAATCAATTAAGTTCGGAGATTTATGAGACTTTCAAGCAAGTCAAAATAAATCTACCACTCCTTGAAGCCATTAAACAAGTTCCCTCTTATGCTAAATTCCTTAAGGATTTATGTACTGTTAAGATGAGATTAAATGTGAGGGAGAACGCCTTTCTTGCTAAAGATGTCCATTCCGTTGTCCAAGTCAAAACCCCACCAAAGTACAAAGATCCCGGTTATCCTACCGTGACTTGTGTCATAGGAGACCATAGGATAGAGGGGTGCCTTCTAGACTTGGGGTCGAGTGTGAATCTATTTCCATACTCGGTGTACGAGCAATTGGGGCTAGGTGAATTGAAACCTACGAGGATTACACTCCAGTTGGCGGACCGATCGATCAAAGCCCCTAGGGGAATAGTTGAGGATGTTTTAGTGGAAGTTGATAAGTTTTATTACCTGGCCGATTTTGTGGTTTTAAATACTCACCCGGTTGTAGATCCCCATGCCCGGAACCACATTCCTATCATTTTAGGGCCACCTTTCTTAGTCACATGTGACGCCATCATCCATGTGCGGGGGGGGTCTTTTAAAATTGTCTTTTGGGAACATGTCCGTTAACGCGGGAAAACAACCGGGGGATTTAGAGGACGTCCGGGAGGTGAACCTTATTGATTCGATAGTGCAAGAGCACTTCGAGAGGCAAATGGTAGAAGACCCTTTGGAGAGAATGCTGACATTGAGTGAGGGTCTAGATTGCTTGGGAGATGAGGAAGAAGGGGATGTTTTTAATGAGGGTAGTGGTCTAGAGGTGTCTCCTATCATGGCGGTGGGTCAATGGACCCCCACTTTTGAACCTTTGACCCCTAACCCTACCAACCCCAACCATCCGAACTAGAGGCTCCTACGCCTGATAGGAAGCCTTTGCCTTCTACCCTTAAATATGTCTTTTTGGGTAAAGGTGAATCTTATCCCGTAGTGATATCTTCATCACTTACGGAGGCTCAAGAAAGGAGCTTGTTGGAAGTGCTTAAAAAGCACCGGAAAGCCATAGGTTGGACAATTGCCGATTTGCACGACATTAGCCCTCTAGTATGCACTCATCGCATATATTTTGAGGAAGGGGCTAAGCCGGTGCGCCAAATGCAACGCCGATTGAACCCAACTATGAAGAAAGTTGTGAGGGGTGAGGTGCAAAAACTTCTTGATGCGGGTATTATATACCCAATTGCCAACTCTAAATGGGTGAGTCCCACCCAAGTTATCCCCAAAATGTCCGAAGTGACGGTAGTTGAAAATGCGAATAATGAATTGATACCTACCCGCATCCAAACCGGGTGGCGTATGTGTATAAACTACCGTCGCTTGAATGCCGTAACTACCAAGGATCATTTTTCCCTTCCCTTCCTTGACCAAGTCTTGGAGCGAGTAGCAGGACGGGCCTACTATTGTTTTCTTGATGGTTACTCCGGATATAATCAATTGGCAATCGCCATGGAAGACCAAGCTAAAACCACTTTTACATGCCCCTTTGGCACATTTGCTTACAAGCAAATGCCCTTTGGGTTATGGAATGCTCCCGCCACTTTTCAGAGATGCATGATAAGTATTTTTAGTGATATGGTGGAGCGAATTTTAGAGGTCTTTATGGATGATTTTTCTGTTTATGGGGACAACTTTGCTCAATGTCTTCAAAACTTAGAGTCGGTACTAAACCGTTATGAGGAGAGCAATCTTGTGTTGAATGGGGAGAAGTGTCACTTTATGGTGACACATGGTATAGTCTTAGGCCACATCATCTCTGGGAGGGGCATTGAGGTAGATCCCGCCAAGATCAAGCTTATTCAAAAGCTACCCTCGCCTAGGAACGTGAGAGATGTGAGATCTTTTCTTGGGCATGCCGGTTTTTACCGGCGCTTCATTCAATCATTTAGCTCCATTTCTAGGCCCTTATGTGCCCTCTTGGCAAAAGACGTTCCATTTGAGTGGACTCCGTCTTGTCAGCTAGCTTTCGATAAGTTGAAAAAACATTTGACTACGGCTCCCATAATCCGGCCTCCGGATTGGAGCCTACCCTTTGAATTAATGTGTGATGCTAGCGACTTTGCTGTGGGGGCCGTGTTGGGCCAACGAAATGAGAGGAAACCTCATGTGCTCCACTATGCGAGCAAAACTTTGAATGAAGCCCAAATAAATTATACCACCACCGAGAAAGAACTTTTGGCTATTGTGTTTGCTTTGGACAAGTTTCACTCTTATTTAGTTGGGTCTCATGTGATTGTTTTCACCGACCACGCTACACTTAAATACCTTTTGTCCAAACAAGACGCAAAACCTCGATTAATTAAGTGGATTCTCCTTCTTCAAGAGTTTGATCTTGAAATTAAGGATAAAAAGGGGGTGGAAAACGTTATCACAGATCATTTGTCCCGTCTCCCTTTTGAGCACCCTACCAAAGATGACTCTCCTATTTATGAGACCTTCCCCGACGAGCAACTCATGTCTTGTAACGCCTTGAATCAAGCCTTAACCCCTTGGTACGCTAATGTGGCCAACTATTTGGCCACAAAAGCCATTCCTTCTCATTGGTCCGCATTGGACAAGAGGCAATTCTTTAGGCTAGTAAGACAATTCTTTTGGGATGAGCCGTATTTGTTCAAATATTGCTCGGATCAGGTTGTACGGCGATGTGTGTCGGTTGAGGAATTTGAAAGTGTAACGAAATTTTGCCATTCTCATGCATGTGGGGGCCATTTCTCTTCGAAGAAAACAGTGGCAAAAATTTTGCAAAGTGGACTCTATTAGCCGACTATGTTTAAAGATGTGCATTCATTTTGTGTGGCGTGTGATAGATGTCAAAGGCTCAGAAGCCTTTCTAGGAAACACATGATGCCCCTTAACCCTATCCTTGTTTTGGAGGTTTTTGATTGTTGGGGCATAGACTTCATGGGCCCATTTCCTAGTTCTTTTGGATATCTTTATATCTTAGTGGCTATAGATAATGTTTCCAAATGGGTAGAGGCAATACCGGCATGAACCAATGACCACCAAGTTGTGGTCAAATTTTTCAAAGAATACATTTTTTCCCGGTTTGGCATGCCTTGGGCCATCATCAGTGATGGTGGTTCATATTTCTGTAATAAGCCATTAGGGATACTCATGAGAAAGTACGACATTATTCACAAAGTCGGTTTGCCATACCATCCCCAAACATAAGGCCAAGTCGAATTAGCCAACTGTGAAATCAAGACAAGCTTGGAAAAGATGGTTAAGCCGTCTCGAAATGATTGGTCTTTGCGCTTAATTGATGCATTGTGGGCCTATCGAACGGCCTACAAAACCATTCTAGGTACCTCCCCGTACTGTCTTGTGTATGGAAAAGCATGTCACCTCTCGGTTGAGGTTGAACATAAGGCATATTGGGCTATTCGGTAATATAATGAGGGGTTGGGCAAAACCGGCGACCATCGGAAGCTCCAATTGAATGAGCTAGATGAAATAAGAAATGATGCGTATGAAAATGCAAAAATTTCAAAGGCTAAAATGAAAGTTTGTCATGACCAACACATTCATCGCAAATCTTTTCATGTTGGTCAAAAAGTTATTCTCTACAATTCCCGGTTGCATCTCTTTCCGGGAAAGTTAAGGAGTAAATGGTCCGGCCCCTACCAAATTAGGGAAATCTTTCCCTATGGTGCTATTGAGGTGCAAAATCTTAAGAATGGCACACTTTTCAAGGTTAATGAGCAAAGGTTAAAGCCTTATTTCGAGCCCTTCCGAGGCGAGGTAGATTATGTGGATCTCACTGATCCACCAATTTTGCCTTGATGATTGTCCCCTATGTGCTCCCACCCTCCCGTGTTGATGTCCCGGTCTCTTTCGAGTTAGTGTTACTTTGAGGACAATGCAACCTCTTAAGTGGGGGGTGGGGCGAGCTTGTTTTGCGCTCGGTTTTTATGTAAAGTTGTATAGGTTGTTTTGTTTTCTTTTACTTCTTTTGCAGTTTTTGTTGTTAATTTAGTTTTTGTATAGTCTGTTGAGTTTTCTGGGTTTTCTAGTGTATAAATCGAATTTTTGGGATTTACCGTTCGAACGGTTATTGCCCGTCCGGACGGTATCCAGACGCGTGTCGAACGCTTGGCGTCCCCTATATATAGGCAGCGTCCGTATTGAGTTCAGACTCACTACAGACGCTATACGGGGATTTTTCAAGTGTTTTGAGAGTTCTTGGACGATAGCGGAGCCTTGCCGGAGCCCAAGCACACGCCCTTGACTCCTCCACCCTTTGTTTCACGCTTCCCTAGGTATTCCTGCATCCTTCCTCGCATATTTTATTCTTTACCTTGGAGACTTTATAGGGTTTTTAGATAGTCATGGCAGGTAGAGGGGCCCCAGGTGCCCTTCCGGCTTGCGCAGCTGGTGCTGAGCCAGCCCCAGCCTATGATGTCGCTCATTTTGTGTCGGAGGATGCCTTCGAGGCATTCTCCCAGACTTGGATTAGGAGGGGTGCAGTGATTGAGCGCCAGATGGACCTAGAGCAGTTTAGGGGTCCTGGTTTTTTGTGGGCCGAGGCCTTTAAGGCCCGGGGTTGGGTCCCTCTCACTACTTTCGAGGGAGATGCCATTTTTGTCTTGCTCGTCGAGTTTATGGCAAACGTTATAGTGTGTTGTGTTACCCCAGGACATGAGTAGATCACGTCCTGGGTTTGGGGGTTTGACATTGGGATCATCCCCACCACTTTTGTAGAGGTGTATGGGCTGCCTAGGGTGGCAGACCCTCAATATAGTTTCCCATCTAGGGGGGCCCCAGATGACTTCAGGATCGTTTCCGACGAGGTTTGCCTCCCAGGCACTGATTGGGGTTTGCGTCAGCAGGTGGCGGTCAGCTCATTGCTTCTGATCTACGGCCCCTTGTATATTTTTTGTTGTCAGTCCATCTACCCCATTGCTAGGCATTCTGAGGTTAAGAGGAGTAGGGCTAGTCTTTTGTGGGCTATTAGGGCAGGTAGGTCCATAGATCTTCCGTTATTTCAGTTTAGAGCCCTAGCAGAGGAGTGTACGCACCCTCCTGCTCAGGGATCCATCCCTTTCGCAGTCCTTTTGACGTGAGTGATTGAGGCTGCTTTCGGGGCCCTTGCTATTGGACTTCCTCGTCTCCCGCAGTCGAGGGAGCCCATTGGTAGATCTACCATTCAGTGGGGATTGAGGTCTCGTAAACTGCAGCTTTATCTTCTTTTCGGAGTGGATATACATTTACTCGAGGATAATTATTTAATCTTCCATTCTTTCAATAATTTCATTATACTTAATTTTGATTCATATGTTGGGGTAATGATTGAGATTATTGACACTTATACTCTTTTGAATTTTAAACCTGGTATATTTTGGATATTTTGTTAGGCCATTCTATGCTTCTTGAAGCCATAATTTCTAAATTCTTTCTCTTAAACCTTATGTACATCATTATTGGTAAAGCCAAGTTATTGTCAAAATACTTCTCATAAAGAGGTATGATCATTGGGCTAGTAAGAGCTTGAAATGAAAGAGATGATGTATTTGTTTTGGGAAAAGAAAAAAAAAGAGAAAAAAATTGTGAAGATGAAATAGCAAGTGAGAAGAGAAAATAGTGAAAAAGAAGTAAAGAAGAAGGGAAAAAGAAAAGAAAAGAAAAGAGCATTATCATGTGAATTGGGAAGCGCAAGTATGTATTTATTGATTATTACATCCCCTGATCACACATATTCTGAGTATTTTACCCCTTCTCTCTTCATACATCTTTCTTTTTCATACAAAAGGGCTTAGTTGATCCGAAAGTATACATGAGTTAAAAATTCTTTTGAGTATAAGTCATATATGTCAATTCTTTGATTAAAACCTTAACTGTGAATATTCTTTCATGAAGTTATGCAAAATTGATATACTTACATATGTGCGGTTGTTGATACTGGAATTGCTCTTTTGATATTTTATTGACATTTACTCTATTGATGAGTTTCCCATTGAGAGGCCTTTGTGTTTCATGTTTTTGTGAGTTTATGTCCGGTAAGTATTCGAATCAAAGCATAAAGGATACAAATGCATGAATTTGAAGCATTTGAGTTATATGTCATTGCTAGTACGCTCTTATGTGATTCTTTCTTAAATACTTTACACCTTTACCTTGCATGATTCACAATTGAGAATTTTTTTGAATGGAGTTATGTATGCCTTATGTACTCTTATTATTTTTCACATGATATAAATAGATGTTTGTGAGTACCATCACTGTAAGCCTTCACGAGACACCACTTGTCCACTAGGAAAAATATAAGAGTTTAAAGGCGTAGTGCATATGTTAAATGCACTCGTGACTCCTATGAAAATGAAGATTGTCTTTTTGGTTTTTAGTATTTTGCTAGGGACTAGCAAAAAGCTAGTGGAGGAGTGTGATTGTACTTTAAAAGTGCAATTATAAGACCTTAACTTGTGCTTTGTTACTCTTAGTTTAGGATTGTAAATATCTCTTTAGTTATATTATAGTACTAATTAAGTCTATTTTGATTTTTATAAGAAATGGAGCTAAAAAGGTGGTTAGAACTTGACCACTGAAGTTATAGTTCAGACGCCGTTCGGACGATGGCTAATAATTCAGAGAGTTGTTTTGATCATTGCAATGGCCGTTTGGACGTTGGAGTGTATCGTTCGAATGTCACTTAATACACTGTTTTGGTCATTCGGACGAACATTGAAAGATTTCTCATAGAATGAGATCTCGTTGTTCGAACGTCAAAATATGCACTGTTTTGGTTGTTCGAATGACCAACTGACCCAGCTGTAGAATTTTTATTTCTTTGTTAGTTTAGGACTCCAGATTTAATTATATATACTTGCAATCAAACCCTAAAAGGGGGAAAGATTTTTTTTTAGGTTTTAGAAGTAGTTTAGAGTAGAAGTTTTCATAATTTTCATTTAGTTTTCAATTCCTGTAATCAAATTACTTAGTCTTTTAATAAATTTACATATAACTTTGTGTATTTATAATTATGATTAGTAACTAGATTTCTTCTTGGGATCAATTGTGAAGATCAAATGAAGATCTTGGATGAATAATGAAGATAAACTAGTTTTCAATATTTAAATCTTCTTCTTCTTAATTATTTGGAATCAAACCCTAGATATTTATAAAAACTAAGGTGTTTGACTATGTTCAACAATGCTTATGCATGAACCTGTTGTCAGTACCTGTATTGCATGAATCAATAATATGCATCTCTAATTCTAAAATTGATTTAATCTAGAGTAAATATTTACAAAAACCTATATGTATGATTATGTTGGGCAACAAGTTGATGGTATGCATCTATGATTCTAAACTTGCTTTATTTTATGTTTGGTTGTTAAACAATATTTGTTTTTATCACTAAATCTTTTGAATCAAAGGCTCATGACGTAGTCAATGATTTGAGTTATCAGAAACCTCCATTGGAATTCTGGGTGAAGTAATTGATTAGAACAATTGATCTTGAGACTTTATTTTATTAGCTTCAAACTATTTTTATTTTATTTTATTTTATTGGAGTATTTTCCCGAGAGTTCTGACTTACGGTGAGTTTTTCTTGAATGCGCTAACCCTCTTCCCTTTGGATCGATCTTGGACTTCCGAGTATTATCACTACATCACAACCGCACATTGGCGAATTTCAATTGCACTATTTTGGAGTGATTACAACATATATTCAATTTTTGTTTGATTTTGTAAGTTATCTATTTATGTACAACATATTATTTTATTTACCAAAGAATATATTTTTTATTTTATTGGTTGAGATGTTAAATTGAACAAACTGTTATTTGTTATTGTTGATGGGTTATCAATGGATAGCCGCTAAGATAAAAATTGAAAACTATTTTTTTTATTATATTGATTGGGTCAATTTTGAATCGGTAAATATAATGAAAATATTTGTACATAATTTGCATATGTTATTTGAGTCATACATGACTACGTGGTAAAGTATTAAGTGAAAAAGATTTTGTTATTTAAACTTGAATATATTAAATTAATAAATTTTTACCTCAAAAGGCTCGAAAAATAGATTTTAAATGAAAATTTTAAACCACTATTAAAAATGTGAAAAAGCCATTAAAATTTTCACCAAAGTCTCATTTAAAGTTATCACTTTAGGCCTCAAATTGTCATGAAAAGGCCCTGACTTGTTAGTTAATTATGTGTTACACAACCAAAAATTATGTGTTTTGCTTAGACCGCCATGTATTTTGCTTAGACCTTTATAGCAAGAGGCCATGATTGGCCTTTTTTTAATTCCTTTCTCTTTTATGTTTTTCTACGAAGTTAGAACTTCATTATTGAGAAAGTCAGAAACAAAAAGTAAATACACCTATAATTGAACACTAATCTATGTACATACGTCAACCAAAATGAAACACAAAAGGTATAAGTCCTGCCAACAATATAATATGAGCCAGTCAACAAAGCACACAATTGGGCCTCTATGAATCTAGCATGAGCCGAGTCAATAGCGAACCTGCTTACAGGATAGAATGTGATTCAAAAAAATTTGTAATCTGACTGCGTTTTACATAAATAAAATCAAAACTAAATACCTTAAAATTTTGAAAGTCTTGCAAAGAATTTAAAACTTTGTTTCTATAGAAAACATATTACAGTGAATATAAACGTAAAATGATAAAAACATAAAGTTTTTAGAAAGGAATTGATATATAGTAACATCAGTTTACAATGGTTGTGAATTTACCATTTCTAGTAGACCTCAAAGATGTCTATTCAAAAAAGATGTGACCGCTGAATTTAAAAAGTAACCAAATTTCTAACCTCGCACATTTTAATATGACCATTTGATCACACTATTTATCACTCGACAGTGTAGATCGCACCTCCTCATCATCTGAAAACATTTTTTAAAAATCCCATTTTGAAACACAAAATATACTACGTATAACGGATTCGAAAATAGTTCCGTCAAGTATCCACCTCACTAGAAGTGTTTTTAGATCAGTTCATTTTATAAATAAGCCTAGCTTGAAATTTAATGTTATCATCATGTCTTGTGGTTGAAAACTATGTAAGGATGGTTGGTCGGTGATTTTCAGTGAAGCAGAACATGCAATTGAGAAGACTTTGAATGATTCTGGCCATTGCAATCCTTGTAAATTTGGTCAAGAATTCCTGGTCAGGCTTATGTATCCCGAGTCCTGACCAGGAATATTGAGGAATTATCTATTAAAATGAATGTTTCTTTGAAGAAAAATACTTTATATTTAGACCAGCAGAGAAGTTCTGTCACTGTGTCCTGAAGTTACAAAAGCTACAATCTAAAATCAATCCTCTAAAATAATGCATTGCTAATATATTCCACTTGGACGTTGTAATGCAAAATGCATAGCTGTTTTGAAAGTTATTATAAGCTCATACTCGATATTAGGTATCTAAGTAATTGATTATATTGACAGTAAGATGAACCTTTTGAGAAAAATTCCTATTGCATAGAGCTTTGTTGCCCGATTGTATGGAATAATCTGAGGGTCGGAATAAGGTTGATCTTTCTAGGTGACTTGTCCTGAATTATGTTACATACGGTTTTCTAACAAGTTGGATGAGGTCGAATTGACAACTGAAAGATCTTGAAGTTGATGGCTTAGCCTCAAATTAAATAAGTTAATTTTCGACCAATTTAAATAGACTCCTGATTTGTAAATTTCTGAGTTCGGTGAAGTACATGTTGACAGATATATGTCAAGTTATGGAATCATTGTTAAAGTTAACTTTTTAGGTGGGTAAAATTCTATGGAACTTGTCCTTGATGTTTCCTACATGAGAAGGTTCAGAGGGGACTAAAGCTTTCTCATTTTTGAGATGAAAATGATGGTTAGCTGGGTCATAAGTCTGGTCAAAATCTAAAACTAATACTTACCCAAAAAAAAGTAATAAAAACAATAGGACAAAATAACAGTAGTCTTCCATGATACTTGGAAATGGTTGCTAGTAGTGGAGAAAAGGAAAATTAATAGAAGCATAAGAATGAGATCACATTAATCCAATGGGTAGTGTCCAAAAGTAATTGTTTTGTTGGTCTTGCAAAAGTAATTGTCTCCATGAACTTGAAATTGGCAGTATATAATCTTTATAAAAGACCAAATGAGAAAAAAAGAAGAAAAAAAAAACGTGATGTTGCCCACATCAATTGTATGTACTACTCAAGTGAATTTTCTGCTTAAAATATCTTAATTTTGGTTGTGATTAATGACATAAACCTCAACCACAATTATATTCTCTATTTGTCATTGTGTTACTTCAAGCATATGCAAGGACAACATAGATTTCTTCTTGCTCTCTCTATATATACCCTTTTCCAGTTTCTGTGTGGAATGTACAATTACAACAACCCAATTGCTTGTGTTCTTTGACATCTCTCCATCAACATGTCTCCTCTTGATACCAGTGACTTGCATCGGATTTTCGAAAAGCTCGACCAAAATGGTGATGGCTTCGTCAGCCTCAACGAGCTCCAAAGGCTTCTCAAGAAAATCGGGATTCAAACTAGCCCAGATGAGCTCCAGCCATTAGCGGGCAAAACGAGACTTGATCCTCTTGACTTTTCCTTCTTCTATGATACCATCATTAAGCAAAACATTGGTGATCAAAGCAGGCATGGAGGATAACAACCGGCAGAGCGATCTTGCTAAGGCTTTCAATGTGTATGATTTGGATGGTGATGGTTTCATTTCATGCAAGGAGCTTCAGAACATGTTAACACAATTAGGGTTATGGAATGAGCATTCTGGCCGTGATTGCAATAGCATGATCAATGCGTATGATTCAAATTCCGATCGGGTGCTTGATTTTGAAGAATTCAAGAACATGATGCTCAGCCAGTCTTAGGACACTTCTTTTATTTGAAGGTTTTATTTTGGCATTAAATTTGTGATGATTGTGATGGTCAGCTTGACTATATTTCAGTACTTCAATTAGTTAGAAATGTAGAGTTTGTTCTTGATTGTTACTATTGTGGCTTTAAAAACTTCTATTGCATTGCCTCTATTCGAAATAGTGGTTATAATGAAAAGACAATGTCATGAATACTCTGATATTATTTATGGGCAATTTAGTTATGTCAATAGATGTTTGGCTGTTTTAAAAACAAAGTAAACCATCTCACCAAATATTTATACTAACCATACATTTCTTGGAATTTTTTTTCTCTACCAAAAGGGTAGGAGGGTCGACTTGTTGTAACTTAGGCGTGATCGTAATAACCTCTACTCACTGGAGAGCTGGATAGACTAGGTCGATCTAGTAGACTATAGCGGATGTGGGGATCTGCAAACCCTAGCCCTTCTTGTGGTAGTCAAATACAAGATAATGTGGTAAATCACGATGCACAATAAGCAAAAAACAACCTTAGATTCGTGGTGTTCAGATTGGAGTTGGTTGTAAGTTATAAGTTATTAAATGTTTATTAATCATTACAGTTTGGATTGGATTAGTGGGCAGTCTCGTGATTTTTTTCCCTCATTTGGGTTTTTCCACGTAAAAATGCTTATCTACCTTATGATTGTTTATTTGACTTTGCATGCAATTTACAATTTTGTGTTGACATTGAGATAATCAATCAGTTAATAATTGAAAGGACCTAGGCAGAATACCACGAAGTGAATGTAAATCCACAATTCAGAGTTTTCACAAATAAACACAAAAAGTGATATTGCCCTAAATATTCACTTATTATCTACCAAAATGAATATTACTTAAAAGAACTAGTTTAGCATTTAGACCATGCCTTTTCAGAAAAGTTTTGCGACCATGTCCTGAAGTGTTTTTATTTTTTATTTTTTTATGTTAATATGTCTTGAAGTTACAATTATGACACAGTCCAAAAACGAATCCACTAAAAAAAGAGTCCTTGCTTACCTCTTTCCATTAGACTGACACACGTTGGTAATATATTCAATTCAGTAGTCGTATTGTAAGGTTATCATGGATATGTTATATATTTCAATATTAGATTATATTGAAAAGAAGATGAATATGAGAAAAATTCCCATTGCTAGGAACTTTATGGCCCAACGGCATGGAATAATCTAGGGGTTGGAGTAAGATTGATTTTTCTAGGTGAATATTTGCCTTATACTAGAAAAAAAAAAAGTTGATTTTTTAACGAATTTAAAGGGACTCATAATTCGTAATTTTGTGATTTCTGCGACGTTCATGTTGACAGATCCATTTCTAACATTGAAATCACCTAAGTAGTTGTGGAAATCATTGTCAAAGTTATTATTTTGTGTGTAGAACTCCATGCACATTGTCCTCAATGTTTCCTACAGGAGAAGATTTAGAGTGTATTTGAACTTCCTCATTTCTGAGATGAAAAATATGGTTATCTGGGTCTAGTCTGTCAAAATCTAAAACAAATCTTTCCAATAAAATTTATAAGAACTGGAGGACAAAATAGTGAGATTGAAATAAACGCTCTGTAGTGTTCCACGATGCTTGGAAATGGTTGCTAGTATAGAAGCATAAGAATGTGATCGTACTAATTCATGTCCTGAAGTAATTATCTTTTTTTTTTTTTGTTATTTGGATGGTCTTGCAAAAGTTATTGTCTCCATGATCATGGAATTGGTTGTGTATTATCTGCAAATGCCCTCTAGGAATAATACTAAACCCATTGATGTATTCTAAGTTGAAAGAAGACTAGCCCGAAAGGCACAATTTTTTGTACCATCACAGTACCTCACTAGTACCCATTCAATTTACAACCTGTTAAACCTAATGTTAAATTTCTTAGGCCTTGATTAACAAAGTTACAGCATATTTTTAATGTAATGGAACTCATCTCTTGGGGTGTTGTGTTGATCCTTTGCAGACCATAATGAGTCCCATGTATGTGCATCACAAACATCGACTCAAAGAGTGAATTTTCCTTGATTCCTTTGTTCTGTTACAAAACAAGTTGTATCTAAACATATATATATATATATATATAATCTGTGTAAAGGGATATGATGTATCTTAAAGTTCAATGGAAAAGTGTGTGTATAGTTTGGCCTTTTAACTTTCTGTTTTGGAGTGGTTAAGATGTGTAAGTTTAACCCAAAAAAAAAAAAAAAAAAGATTGAACTCAAACGTGAGCACGACATATTTTCTAATGACATCAGATATAAATAAGCGTCACATCAGTAATATGCTCACCAGATTTTTCTTGATTTGTCTGTTAATTACATATATAAAGAAAGTATCAAAAGCAATAGAAAGTACTGTATATTTACATGATAGTACATACAAAATTGGGAAGGGTGGTAGTATATGTGCTTGTCTTTCTTAAAAGACAAAGGAGAAGCCTAGAATTGTTCTGTAAAATAATGTCATGAACAAGCTTGAGAATAAAATATTATATGCGCATTTCACAACTCTTCCTTCCTGCAAACCAACAAGATTAACCTCAATCACATTTATATTCTGCATTTCTCATTTTATTACTTCAACATAGAGCGACGGTTTCTGGATGAGCTCGAGTCATTAGTGGGCAAAACCAGCCTTGATTTTCTTGATTTTTTTATTCTTTTATGACACCATCGTTAAGCAAACGGGGGTGATCAAAGGAAAGCAGGCGAGGAGGATAACGACTCGGAGAGTGATCTTGCTAAGGCTTCCAAGGTGCATGATTTGATCGGTGACGGTTTGATTACCTGTGAGGAGTTTCAGAACGTGTTGTCACAATTAGGATTATGGAACGAGCATTGTAGCCGGGACTGCAAGAACATGATTAGTGTGTACGGTGCAAATTCCGATGGGGTGCTTGATTTTGACGAACTCAAGAACACGATGCTGCTCAACAAGTCCTAGGACATTTCTTTTATCTTAGAAGTTTGACTTGGGTTATATTTGTGATGGTCAGCCAGACTATATTTGATTGTTATTATTGCAACTTTCGCATACAAGTTTTGTATTTTTTCTCTTAGAAATGGTGGTCTGAACTTTGAACGAAGAGACAATGTCAGGAATATTATGAGACTGTTTACGGCTCAATAGAAGTTGGGTTGTTTTCATAAGATTACAAACCGACCCATTAAATTTTTCTATTTCTTTTTTTGAACAGCAAAAAGAAGAATATATTGATTGAATGAAAATAAAAAGATATAAACTCTTCAAGTCCTAAAGAATTTCCAGAGCAACAACCAAAGCCAAGATCCACAGATTAATGGTTGAACAAGGATCAACCAAATCAAAAACAAAAACTACATCAAGGAAGAAGGATCAAGTGATTTAACTCCTTCGATTGAATGAACAAAGTTAAAACAGTTGCAGCTCCCACTTCTTATTTTTGCTTGAATCCAAGATAAGATACTTATACAAGTCATGCATTTCGTGGACTTCATTTCTTTTTTTTTTTTTTGCCCACCGAAAAGGGTAGGAGGGCTGACGCTGGCAACCTTACTTAGGTGTAAATTTTATGTTATTTAAGTTTATTTTTAGAGAAAATTTATTTATTAAATAAATTTTGTGTTAAATGGGCATGCTTGGGAATGTAATTTTTTTTATTGAAAATGCTTGGAATTTCATTTTAGGCCCAATGAAAATTATTTCTATTGTAGACCTGACCCAACCTGACCGAACAATGTCTCACTCGTACAATCCATCCTCAAGTCGAGCTGAGCCATAGTTTGATCCCAACCTCACCTAGATACAATGGAAAGAAGCCGATGGTCACAAAATTAAGCACGAGTCTCGTTCCTTTCTCCACAGCTGCAAGTCAGACTAAAATCCTTATACACACAAACCACAAAATCATATTGAAGTGAGCCTTTATTGCTTAGTGATTGTATTCTAAAAGTACAATTTACATGCCTTAATTAGTTCTTTGTTAGACCTAGAGTAAGAATAATTATGTAATTTTAGTTTGAATTCGTATCTAACTTAGTTTGTTTTATGTAAACAGGAATCCTAACTTTAAAAAGGACAAAATCAGACCAAAAGTACAACAACCGTTCGAGCAGCAAAAAGAGGCATTTGAACGCCCATTCGAACAGCAAACAGGAGAGTTCAAATGGTATTCTGTGTCAGAAACTACTGAGACTTGTTTTTTCAGTCAGAATCAAGTCTGAAGAGCGTTTAAGATTGTGCATCCTGTTCACACCGTCGGAAGAGCGTTTGAAGATTGTGCAAGCTATTCACATTGTCAGAAGAGCATCAGATGCCCGTTCGAATGGTTGCAAGGGCGTTCCAATGGTCAGTGCTTGATCGCTACCAAAATATGTGATGCTCAACTGCAAGTAAACGGGTCGCGATACAATATAGAATCTCAAAAGTACAAGTATCGTCCCACAGAGAGCAGTGCCAAGGTGATTACAAGAAAACTCTAACACTTAACTCAACCCTAACTTGGCCCTAACTGATGCTTCTGACAAAAGAAAAGAAAAATCTTGTATTTTGTTTTTCGAATGAGTTAACTAAATCTAAATAATGGAAGTTATTAAAATTGATTGAAACTTTATAAAGAAGTGACTCAGAATCAATTGATTCGATTAGTTGAGTTTCTCGGAATCCCAATAGAGGTTTTGTATAACTCAAATCCTTCGACTACGTTGTGAATCTCGGATTCGAAAGATTTATCTTTAAACCCAATAGTTCTTTCAATCTTCAACTTTTAGAATAGATCGTGTTGTTATAATCAAGGACGTGCATCATCGATTCGTACAGCGCATATACTGAACCCAACTCATGCATAAACGTTACGAGGCAGCGTATATACTAAGTGTGGTATTCACGCATAAGCGTTACCGAACATAATAGGACGCCCAGGTTTTCAATAGTATCGAGAACGAAGAAGAAGAAGAAGAAAACAAATCAAGAGGATATAGTTGTGAATTCAACCTTGCCTCCATTGTTCATCCTCGATCCCTAATCAATCTTTACAATCGATCCCAAGTTAAAAAAGTTAGCCGCTCATGGCTATGGAAAACAATTAATTATGTATCAAAAACTTCTGAAATATAAAAAACTATAAACGAACTATGAATCTTGAATTAATTACAGAAACTATGGATTTTTGAACACAATCTTGAATTAAAGCAATAAAACTTGAATTTATTAGAAGTATTTACAAGAATAATGAAAACCCTAATGAATCTAGACTAAAAAACAGTGAAAACCCTCAAGAAAATCGTCCCCCTTTATAGAAAATCGAAGGGATATATATATAGAGATCGCAAATTGAGTCCTGACAGGAATAGGAAACTTAACCCAAAAATCCTTCTTAGAGTTTAAACGCTCCTTAGGGCGTTCAAACCCTTAAAGCCCTGTTTCTCTCTTTTTCCTTCTTAGAGTTTGAACTCTCCATTTCCCCTTATAATCATGGTTCGAACTCCCAAGCCTGTAAATTTCCCTTCTATGTCTCGCCTCTAAGAGTTCAAACCCTATTATGGGAGTTTGAACCCTAAGGCCAAAATACACTTTTTTTCAATTTTTGCTAGCCACTGTTCAAACTCTTATCTTCTTCTTGTTTCCACCGTTCGAACGCTTAGTGTATTTTGAACTGTCTTCCCCTACTTCTTTGCATCTCAGTTCAAGGCTTTTGGAGTCCATTTTTTTCAAAGCTCGTTCAACGTGAACTTGTAAAATTTTGCGAAATCTTTCCAACGGTGCATCTTTCATTCCATTCCGAGTTACGAATAACACTTTGCACGTTTTTCGAGATAAATCCCAGTAACAGCCCTCGATATGCGTGCCCGCACTCTAGATTGCTTCTATGGCTCAAAATCCTCTTCTTTATCAACATTTACCTACAATGAACTCAAAATATGTTTCTTAGTACAATATACACTAAAGAGGGCATAATTAACCTAATCTAAAGCTAATTTAGGTTAGTTTAGTTGCATTGAACTACACTTATGCAGCTCAATCACACCCCCCTAACTAACCTTTTGCTAGTCCCTAGCAAAACTAAGAAAATAAAACATAATTTCTCATTTCGAAAGAATCCCGAATGTATTTAGCGTATGCATCAAGCCTTTAAACCACTAAGTTACCCTTAGTCGACGAGTGTTGTCTCATGAGGGCTTCTAGTGATGATACCCACAAATATCACATTAGGCAATGTATCAAAAACAATTTAACAACAGTTTCTTAACACAGTATAATGTAAGCATTTCAAATTAACCCATCCATGTTATGCTAACCACCAAACTGCCAAATGCAATACAAATAAGAGGTTCAAGTGTATATTCCCAAAGATTAACCATCGTACCTCCCATAACAACAACCGACAGCTTCTATTCAAAACTCACGAGGTATACACTCTCAACAATAGAAACACACCATTTTCCCTCAACGGATTGCCCATTATACGAGTAAGTGTAAAGAAAATGTAAATAAAGCAATCCTAAGTTAAAAAACCTCAAAAACATAAAGTATATCAACTTGACATAGCTTCATGAAAGGAATGCTTACAGTCAATGTAACAGCTGCGAATTTGATATGACGGCTTTTACATGCAAAAACTTAAAGACTTATGCAATTCTAGATGCTCGAGGACACCCGAATAAGAGAGCAGTCCAAGAAAATAGAGAGAATCAAATGGTAAAAGATCTCAACATATGCATTGGCCACTACACATGCCAAGTTAATAAACATACACTTCAAACCCCTTTTTTTCTTTTTTTTTCTTCCTGTTTTTTTCTTCTTCTCAAACTTTTCAACTTCTTATATCATATTGGACTTCTATTTTACTTTCTCAACCAGTTTTCTTTCTTTTTCCTCTTCCCTTTTTTATCCTCCTTCCTCCGGTTTTTCATAACTTCTCAAACGGTATGCAACACATCTTTTCTCTCTTAAACTTAAGACCTCAATATTCACACGCTTTTCGAGATCATTTCAGCTCTGCGTGCTTCAGCAACTTGTACCACAGCTTCAGCAGCTTGTACCTTGATAGCAACCTCTTGAAACCTATGATTAAATTGCATTCGAAATCATTCCATTTAAGCTCAAAATCGTTCGAACGTCTGGGCCACCGTTCGAACGCCACGGACAACCGTTCGAACACTACTTCGAACGAGAAAACCTGCTCTCTGAATCTTTCGAAAGCACTTCGAAACTAAATTTGACGTGAGACCGTTCGACGTACCGTTCGAACACTTCTATATACCATTCGAACGCCCTTGAGGACTGTTCGAACGCACTTCGAACGCCTATTCTGTTTCAGCATGAATTAATCCCTTTTTAGCTAGGATTCTTGAAAATAAACACAAACCTAAGTTAGTACGAATTATGAATAAAATTAACACAATTAAACATAATATAAAACTAACAATTAGTTAATTAAGACATGTAGATTGCAGTTTTAGAGTACAATCACACCCCCCAACTAAGCTTTTGCTAGTCCCTAGCAAAATACTAACACTAAGAACCTATCTCCACTTTCATGGGAGTCACGAGTGCATTTAGCATATGCACCAAGCCTTTAAAACCCTAGGTAACCTCTAGTGGATGAGTGGTGTCTCGTGAGGACTTACAGTGATGAATACCCACAAACATCTATCCATGTAATATTAATATGATATTAAAGAACATGAAACATGTATTAACCTCATTCAAGTCAAGTCTTAATCCACGTAGATCATGAATCGTTGCAAGGTAAAGGCATAAAGCAGTGAAGAAATAGACTACATTGAAGTGTACTACTAATGGCATATAACTCTAATGTCTCGTAACTCATACAGTTATGTCCTTTATGTTTTGATCCAAGTCTTACAACGCATACACTCAACTTTGAACATGAACGCACAAGGTCTCTCAATGGAAAACTCATTTTAAGAGTAAATATACAAGAGATGCAAGTAGAGCAATTACGAATAAAAAATTGATAAATTGTAAGTGTATCGACTTGGCATAGCTTCATGAAAGAATATTTACTGTTTAAGCACAATTAGAGAATTGACATTGATGACTTATACACAATTGAATTAAAGATTCATGTAATTCCGGATATTGTAGCCATATGAAAGAAGAGCCAAGAATGGGGACAAAAGAAGAAATAACGAAACTCAACATATGCATTGCGCACTACACATGATAGTCAATAAACACACACTTTCCAATTCCCAACTTTACAATAATCTTGGACTTTTCAACTTCCTTCACTTCTTTTTTATTTGAAATTTTTATCTTTTTCTTTTCAACTCCTTTTCATCCTTTTCTTTTCTTTTCTTTACTTTTTCGACTCCATACACTTTCAATTTCACCAATACGTAAGCAATGCACCAACTCCAAAATTTAGCATTGACACACTTTTAAGTTCATGTGTATATGAATATCGAGAAAGAAATATAGACATGAATGGCTCAATGGAATAAAATGGCCTCTAGTTTTATAATCTAAAAATTACATCAACTCAAAACTTCAAAAGTGTATAAGATGTCAATAACTCCAACTAATACTCAACATGTAAACCAAAATTAAGCATAATGAAGCTATTTAATGAATGAAGATTAATAAAATAACCTTAAATAAATGTAAATCACTCTCAAAAGATGATAAATAGGCTATAAAACTCACAAAGTATATAATCTCCACCTTATAAGGACATGTATGCATAAGAGAGAAACGTAAAAAGATTATATAGCATACTAGTGCACAACAATGTAAACTCTCTCTTATAACGGTTTTATGATAAAAACTTGTAATACAGCACAACATCTAAGGTGAATCAATCATCAATTTGAATTTAGTCAAAAATATGGAACAAAGTCACTTATCATCATACTAACTACGACATGGATACATAAATAGTTCCTCAAGATAATCCCCAACACTTCCAATCACAACAGTAAATATAAAGAGTATATGAAAAAGTGTGAGAAATACAAACCAAAGTACTGAACCATATGATACATCAAATCATTACCGAAGATTTCCAAGTGTCCAAAAGGTAGATTAATCATGAACTAATACCTGAAAATTACTCAATAAAGCATAACAAGATTTGATAGAATATAACTATTTTTAAAAATTTTTTTTAATTGTTAAACAAAAAGAACAAAACAAAACAAAAAGACTAATAAGCTCCCTTCCCCCCAACTAAAATGATGCAATGTTCTCAATGCATTAAACAAAGAGAAAAAAGCATGGAATGCAATTAAATGGCAGGAGAAGAGAAAATAGGATGCCTAATGTACCCCAAGAAGAAAGAAAAATCAAAGGATGTAAGCTGCAAAAAATTAAGGGGATTGCTGAATTTTCGGGTGTGTGCAGACCATTTTGACACTCTTCAGTAAAACAGCCATATCTCTCTCCACAGGAAAGCAAATCATGCTCCGTTTTTTTTTGGAAAGTAAATTCATAGACCTTTCCATCCATATAAGATTTGCATGCTAATTCACTTCCAGTAGATTCAGATTTCACTGTAAAGTTGGCTAAAAAATAGGGTCTGCACTTTATTTTTTTGAAATTGGACAACCCATTTGTTTTTCCTAAAGCACCCCCAACTTAGAATAAGAAAACAAATAAAAAAAATTACTCCTATTCCTACGCAAAGAAACTAAACAACTACTCCTATTTCTACCCAATTTTTAGAGAGAATCACCCAATGCCACAAAGTGGGAATTTTCCATCATCCCACACCCCCAACCTAGAGATTTTTCAAGAGTTCATGCAAAAATAAGAATAGACAATGGTCACTTGTTTGATGAACTCTAGGATATAACATGAAAACATATAAGGGTAAAAAGGGTCATGGTGTGTAGGAAATAAAGAATGATCACGCACAAATGTGCCAATGAAGTTTATGATATGAAATGCTTAAACCTCCCCTTCTTTTTGGTCAGCCATTGGAATGATGTTTAGTTCCAATGTTCGGACATGGAGCTCCAAAGGCTCCGGTAGAATAAGACAAGGTACTAGAGGAGTAAAAGTAAGGATAACATAATCCCTAGACACGGTAGGACTGGCCTCTAGACCATTAACATCCTCTTTAACATGCGAATTCCCAACATCTAGACCAAAATCATCCTTAAGGGTAGACTCATCACTACCCTTCTCTTCTTCTTTGGAGTCCCTAATCTTGGGCTCCTCTCCCTCATTCTCCATTGTTCCTTCCACCTCTTCTGTAGGTATCACTTCCATCAGTTCAGACACCTCAAGAAGAATAAGTACCTCTTCTTCAACCTCATCCTCATCCTCATCATCATCCACCCTAAGAATGTCTTCCCTTGGATTAGACACTGCGGGAACGTGGATATTCTCTATTTCATAGTCAGTCTTAAGGGTGATAACAGAGAGACCTTGGTCATGAATACTCATATATGGAATTGGGAACATCTCATTTGTAGGATTATCTCGAGATTAAGCCTAAAGCTCTTCCTTCTCGTGATCCCTTGGCTCTTATGTTAACAAGGCCAACCGTTGAGTTAGGTCATCTAATTCCTGACGAATTTGTGCAAGAGTGTTAGCTTGTACCTCAGTATTAGTATCCTTGAACCTCGAGAACATAACTGTGTGATATGACATATAAGATGACAATATGTTCTCTTGATTCTCTACCAAAGGTTGATAAGATAATGAAGGATATGCCTTGTGAAACGTGTAAAGTGAAGTAAAAGGTGTATATGAATCATCAGCATATGGTGAAGATGAAGGTGGTGCATGGTAGTATGGTTGTTGTGGTGGTTGTTCATAAGAAGCATATGGTAAAGTTTGAGACCTCCACTCCGAATAGTTTGGAGGTGGATAATAATCTTGTGGTTGTGCTGTGTCTAAATCAAGACTTGTAGCAATAAAATTCCAAGGATAATCCATGATTAAAATATATGCAAGACCAACCAATAAGTATATGAAAACAACTTATTCTCCCAATCCCACAACAATGATGCACAAACTTAATGTAACCAAAAGAAAAACAAAAATAAGTGCTCAAAAATAAAAGATGGAACGAAGTTACCCAAACGAGCTATTGAGTTCCCTTGTGTTTGTAGAATGATGGTGAAGTGCTTCCTCTAAAATAGAATCTCCAAGGCTCGTCCACCAACGTAAAATGTAGCTTCCCCGACAACGGTGCCAAAAACTTGATCGCTCCCTAAAAGGGTGATAATTAATAGCATGTGCACGACCGCGATGTTGTAATAATTTCTAATGAGTACGAGGTCGATCCCACAAGGAAGTTGGTTTACGTAAATAGGAAAACTTACCGTGGATCAAAAATATTAAGAAAAACACTCCACTAAACAAAAATTTGATTTTAGGTTGAGAAAAGATTTGTTATCTAATTTAAACTAAGAAATAAAGAAAAGTCCTGGGTTAAATCGATCCAATCAATTGCGTCTCTGGAAATTCCGAAGGAGATAATTTAATAACTCAAATCCTTCGACTATATCGTGAGTCTCGGATTCGGAAGATTTAGCGATAAAAATAAGGGTTCTTCAAAACTTCAACTTCTAGAATAAATCGGGTTGTTAGAATCAAGGACATGCATCATCGATTTGCACAGCGCATATACTGAACCCAACTCATGCATAAATGTTATAAGGCAGCGTATGTACTGAGTGTGGTATTCACGCATAAGCATTACCAAACATAATAGGATGCTCAGGTTTCCAAAGGTTTCTAGAACGAAGAAGAAGAAGAAAGAAACCAGAAAATTTAACTTTAAAACCAAGAACATACCTCCTTTGTTCATCCAAGATCTTTAATTAATCTTCACAATTGATCCCAAGATGGAATCTAGCTACTCATCATAATCATAGATACGCAAAGTTGTATTAAAAATATATTGAAAGACTGAGAAATCTGATTATAGGAATTGAAAACTGAATGCAAACTATAAATAAACAACTCTAATCTACTTCTAAAACTACTCCTAAAACCCTAGAAAAATGTCAACCCTAGAAATCTCTTCAAAAACATCAAAAACCTAAATCTATTCTACTACCTACCAATCTCTCCCTGACTGAAAAGTGAGTTATATATAAATTCTGTCGTCAGTCGTACGGACGGTTCCCACCGAGTACTCAGATGGGCTGGGTTCGTTTACAAAAGTTATAGGTCTCGAAAAGTTATATGCAATCAACATACTGTGAGCCTAAATAGCCTTTCTGGTTCGCAAGATATGGGCTTTCAAAGTTTCAGCTCTGCGTGCTGCAGCAGCTTGTACCACAGCTTTTAGCAACTTGTACCTTGACAGCAACCTCTTGAAACCTATGATTAAATTGCATTCGAATCATTCCATTTAAGCTCAAAACCGTTCGAATGCCTGGGCCACCGTTCGAACACCACGGACAACCGTTCGAACGGGAAAACTTGCTCTTTGAATCTTTCGAACGCACTTCGAACCTGAATTTGACATGAGATCGTTTGACGTACTGTTTGAACGCTTCTATATACCGTTTGAATGCCCTTGAGGACTGTTCGAACGCACTTCGAACGCCTATTCTATTTCAGCGCGAATTAATCCCTTTTTAGCTAAGATTCTTGAAAATAAACACAAACCTAAGTTAGTACGAATTATGATTAAAATGAACACAATTAAATATAATATAAAACTAATAATTAGTTAATTATGGCATGTAGATTGCACTTTTAGAGTACAATAAAAAAGCCATTCTGTCAAGGTACCAATGATCACCTAGTGGTGATCAAATTCTTAAAAGGGCACATCTTTTCATGTTTTGGTATGCCGTGAGCTATTATTAGTGATGGAGGCTCCTACTTCTGTAATAGACTCGTAGGTCTTTTGATGAGAAAGTATGGGGTGGTATTTAAGAAAATCTTTTGTAATCATAGGCCTTTAATTTGCATGTTGTTAGACTTAGATTAGTGTTAATTGTCTTATTTTAGTTATACATTTGTTTGACTATGTTTTGTGTGTGTTTTGTAGGTTATAGGAGCTAATAAAGGCAAATAAATGATCAAGGCGATTTCAAAACGAGGCAAATAGGCAAAAAATAGGAAGATCGATCGATCGGCCGTTCGATCTCTTTGTACTATTTGATCGGCTGTTCGATTACCTTGAGACTGTTCGATCTGTGATGTCGAAAATGCCCCTGTTCGATCTTCTGCAGCAACATGCTTCCACTTAGAGTCAAACTTTAGAAAGGGAGTTTTATTGATCGATCGACCGTTCGATTAGTGACGACAAAAATCGCTTCTGCATTAGAAATGACCAAACTTCAAAGAGGGTCCGTTTTTTATCGATCGGCCGTTCGATCGCAACCGACCGTTTGATCGACCATGGACCGTTCGATCGGCCATTCGATCGCATTATGGACTGTTCTATCGGTCGATACAGAATCTCAGATATAAAAGCTGTGTGTGCGGGGAAAAGGGGGATAGAGTGTTTTAGGGTTAGTGTTAGCAAAGGAGGCGGCGGGAAAAGCTCCTCCAAGGTTAGTTTTTTCATTTTTCTTCATTTTTAGCTTAAATTTAGCTTTATAATAGTAATATAGAGTTAGAATTTGTAATTTTCTTTCATTGTATTGTATTTTCTTTCACTTTACTATACTTTCCTTTATTTTCCTTCTACCCAAACACTCTTAATATTCAAGTAATTTTCAGCTTTAAATTTCTACATGCTTTATTTACATTTTACATGCTTTTAGGATGAATTTAATTAGCTAGTTTTTAAATTGGGTTCAAATGGGAAAATCACTCAAATAATCCAATAATTTCAATGGAGTTATACCATAAATTAATTGCCATATTTTCCTAAAATTCGAGTTCCTAGTAATTACATGTGGAATTTTAGAAAACTTAAATTATTGACTAAGTTTGGAGATTTTAATCAATCAAATCGATAGTATTAATTTATGACTCTCCACTAGATAAATACTCCAAAATTGGTAGGAATTCATTCCCATCAATTGATTGAAGATGCCTTAGAACACTTAGGTTATTGACTATATTTGACTTATTCAATGCACAAACCACAAATTTGGTATTAACCCTAGTTAAATCGATGGTATTAATCTTTGATTCCCTATTAATCATGTATCTAATTTCAATTACTTGAGAATTATTGGTTTTCCAAGTTAAATCCTCCAAATCAAACATTCTTAAATGTTGTGTTTGATTTGAGTTATAAATCTCATTGAAAGCCTTGGAAGAATTGAGCGATTGGATCATTTGAGCCTAATTCCCTTTTTATTGTTTTAAGTTTAATTTCAATTTATTTTAATTTAATTTCCTAGTGTTAATTTCTTTTATTTTCATTGCATTAGTCTAGGAATTCAAAACAACCATCAAAACCCAAAAGATTTTTAGTCTCTTTTATTTTTCCTTTTATTTAGATTTAATTCACATAATGTCTAGTCGACCCGAGTTTGGTTAGTGTGAGTTGAGTGCTATAACCTATATTAGGTTAGGTCCTTGAGGAAATACTATTCTAAATTTTTCGGATAAAACCACAACCGTCAACCGTGCGCTTGCGGATAAAAAGAGCGGTTTCGGGTGTGAACCAATTGGTCAAAAGGTCTTACTATATAACTCCTGATTACACTTGTTTTCGGACAAACTTCAAAGTGGAAGGTCGGGACCTTATATTGTTAGGAACGTGTCATTGCATAGGGCGGTCGAAATATAAAATCCCACCAATGGTAAAATGTTCAAGGTTAATGAGTAAAGATTGAAGCCCTACTAGAGATGGAAGTGCGTGAGGTTGAGTGTGTGGGTCTTGGGAACCCACCAGTCTTTAAGCGATTACGTAATCCGTGTATGGTAGCGTAGCTTAGGTGTTTAGAGTAGACTTAGGATCTTCTTTTTGAGTAGTTTTTAGGTCTTTAGTTTTTCCATAGGTTTTTTTTTGGGGGGGGGGGGGGGGGGGTGCCCTTTGGTATCCCCGTTTTTCTTCTTGCTTCCCCTAGTTTGTGCTTCTTTGGCTTTGCTTTCATGCATTGAGGATATTACATAGCTTTAGTTGGGAGAGGATGGTTGTTAGTTTCTAAATTTTTGGTTTTTTTAAGTTTTTATTTAATTTTAGGAACCTGCATTCGAATTGTCCACTTTGCCATTCGGACAACCGTTTAAACGTGCCACATCAGTGTTTAAACGAATGACATCAGCGCCATGTCTGTGATGACATTAGCCTTATGTTGATTAAAAACGTCAGACGCGCGTTCGAATGCATCGTTCGAATGGGCATTCAACCGGCCGTCTGACAATGTTAGAATTCTATATATAGGGCTTCCAAAATCAGTTTGAACTCGTTTAAAATGAGTTGAGCCAATTTTTTTCAAGAGTTTCTGAGCGTTGTAAGATAGCGAGGCCCTGTTAGAGTCTGACCACCAGCTTGCACTTCATTGTAGTCTTTTCCCGCCATCTTAGGTATTCTTCTTGAGCTTTCCTCTCGTTCTTTTCACTACTTAAAGCACTTAGTGTTTTATCTGTTTTATATTATTATGGTTGGCCGATTTGCTAAAGCTAGATAGGATGACAGAGGGGGAGGTAGAGTTGGTCGAGGTGGCCAAGTTGGTACAGTAGGGTGGGGAGAGGCGATAGAACCACCCCTGGCTTATGATGTCGAGCGATTCATTAGTATAGAGGCATTTCATGTCTTCGATGAGATATGGAGTGTGAGAGGCTTCCCGATAGAAAGACAGTTTACTCTCCATGGCTTTAAGGGTGGTATCTATAAGTGGGACGAGGAGTTTGCTATGAGGCAATAGACTCCCTAGCCGTGTTTCTGGAAATTTGCATATTTATGTTGATTATCGAGTTCATGGCGAACATTAGGAGGACTGTGATTGTTCTGGGTCAGGAGGTGATTGCATATTAGGTTAGGGGTTGTCAGATCATAGCTACCCCTAATATTATTGCCCAGTTTTATCAGATTCCTAGAGTTCTTGGTGCCCAGTTTGGGTTCCCATCTGAGGGGGCCCTAGATTTCGATGTAGTGCCAGTCGAGCTCTGTGTTGCTGGGACACAGTGGCTTGAGCATCGATAGCTGCCATTGAGGGTACTACTTCCTAAATATCGGCCTCTATTTGTATTTGTCTATAATTCGCTCCTCCTTATCACTCGCCAGGCGCGTATTCATGCGCAGCAAGGGATGATTGATTACATGATGGTGCTAGTCTAACATTTACAACGACCACCACTCGAGGATAGAGATAAGGATTTCGAGGAGTAGAGTTTAGAAACTAGGATATTTTGCATGTACATCTCATATCGTGTATCTAAAGCTCTTTTGTTCATTAGAGGATATCTTTTTGCACTCCATTATATGTGTCTTGTCTATGTGTGGGTTATTGGTGTGTTGTCACGGACACCCAAAAATAAAATCGATACCCAAAAACAATTATGTAGTAATGTGAGTAAGGATCGTTCCCACGAAGAGTGTTTAGCCTAGTTTTATGCTATGTGAACAAGGATTTGGGGGTTTTGGATTTAATGAAAACTATTTTAATATTCACAATTACGAAATAATTCAGACTAAAGTATTGAAATCAAATAGAAGAACAAACCTTGGTCTAGGTCACCATCCATCATTAGAATTTATAATTGATCATCGATGCAAGCTTATCAATTCACTCTTTGAATATTCACCGTTGGAACTATTTTCCTATCTCTCCTTAGTTGTAGTTAATCAGAAATAAGCGATCTGATTAACCCTAAATATTAAACAACCCAGGAAAAGCACACAAGGTTTAATCTAGTAGTAGCCTTAAGAATTAGAGAAATCGATGAAACTAAACAACACAAGTACAAGCGGTTACATTTAATTTAGTCGAATGCCCTTCCCAAGATATAATAATTCCAAACGCAGTAAATCATTAAATCTCAGTTGCTTCACAAATCAGAGGAATCAAATAATTACGGATTTGATATCTAACTCAGCAGTAGATTGCAATGATTAATAAACTAGTAGGCCTCCTAGCGATTAAACAAGACAATCATGAAAATAGGCATAGAATACCATTCGACACTCAAAGCATAAATCGAATAATGAAAACAAATTAGATCTCACAGTTTATTATTAATTCCGAGGTTTCTGTCTCCTTTGACCAAGATTCAGAGTTTAGCCATGCAAGGCCATGAAAACAACTCAAAGAATAATCTCAAATAATATGAAAAACGTCAACAACCCTAAAAACAAAATAGTCCCAGCTTTTATAGGCTTCTGAAATTCTGTAGCTGCGCAAAACCGTTTGAACGCCCTTGCCATCGTTCGAATGCGTCGGACGACCGTTCGAACGGTAGGTTGAACACACTTCGAACGGTAAAACATGCTCTTTGAGTCTTTCAAACGCTCTTCAAACCTGAACTTGATGTTTAACCGTTTGACGTAGCGTTTAAATGCATCTACTACCGTTCGAACACCTCTTGGGACCGTTCGAACGCTACTTCTAATCTCTAGCGAATTTACCATTTTTAAGCTATGATCTTCTTCCTAAGCATTCCATAGCACCCTAAGTCAAAATATAAGAATAGTGAGTATCTTTAGGTATCAAATAAGTATAAAAGATTAAACATTAAAGGAGAAAAATAATGACATTTGCAGTCTCATCAGTTATCTCATATATAGAGTTTCCTATACTTTAAACCCTGTCATGTTTATGGATTAGTTTCAGGTATTATATTCTTTTGATTGACTGTCTTTCACACACTTGAGTACTTCGGTATAGGTTTGAGTATCATATGGTTTGGGTATCATGGTTTGTATCTTTAGCATATTCGTCCATATTTTCATTGATTATTGATTATTGATGATGGATGTGTTGGAGAGAATTTTGTGAAAACTATAGCAATATGCATGTCAATGCAATCTTAGATTCGAGAATGATTTGAGTCATACATTGGATTATACTTCAGCTTAACTATTGATTCACCTTTTTATTGTGATGCATTGCAAGTTTTGTCATAAAATCTTTAAAAGAGGGATATCACATCATTGTGCACTACCATGCTATTTGACGTCCTGTGTTGATATTTTGTGCATGTATATCCTTAAAGGGTAGAGATTTTAACTTGTGAGCTTTAGAGCCAATTTATCTTCTTTTCGGAGCGGATATACATTTATTCAAGGATAATTTAGCGATCTTCCATTCTTTCAATAACTTCGTTATACTTGGTTTTGATTCATATGTTGAGTAATAGTTAGAGATATTGACACTTATACTCTATTGAATTTCAAACTTGTTATATTTTAGATATTAGGCTAGGCCGTCTTATTCCTTCGAGTCATTCATGCCCAGTTTCTTTCTCTTGATTCTTTTACATATTTGATCTTTGAAAAAAAAAAGGCATATCATTGTTGAAATATTTCCCATTATGAGAATTATGATACCATTGCTTACGAGAGGTAGCAAAAGTAAAAATTGTAGAGTTGAAAAGAAGAAAGCAAGGACAAAAAATTGATATATTTGGGGATAAAAGGAGAAAAGGAAGTTTGTAATTGAAATAAAAAAGAGAAAAAAAAAAAAGAAGTGGAAGAAGAAGATAGAGTAAGATTGTGCAAAAAGTTGAGAAATTAGAAGAGTATGCTTATTGATCATCACATGTCAATTATATGCATGTTTTGAGTCCTTTAACTCTTCCTTTCTCCTTATTCATGGCTCTTCTTTCACATGGTCTTAGCTTATCTGGAATATACATGAGTTGAAAATTCTTTGTAGTATAGGTCATGACATGTCAATTCTCTGGTTAGCACTTTAACTGTGGATATTCTTTTATGGAGCAATGCTAAGATTGTACACTTACATCTTTGCGATTTTTGTCATTGGATTGCTCTTTTAGTATTTCATTTACATTTACTCATACCATGAGCTTTCCATTGTGAGACCCTTGTATTTAACATTCTTTATGAGTGTATGACTAGTGAGATTTGAATTGAAGCATAGAGGATATCATTGCACGAATTTGAGGTGTTTGAGTTATATGTTATTGCTAGTACACTCTTATGTTATTCTTTCTTAGATATTTTATGCCTTAACATTGCATGATTCACAATCTAGGGTGAATTGAGAACTATCTTTAGTGAGTTATATATTCCTCATTTACTCTTATTGTTTTTAACATGACATGAATAAATGTTCATGTGAATCATTAGTGGAAATCCTAACGAGACACCACTCGTCTACTAGGGGTTTAAAGGCTTAGTGCATATGCTAATGTACTCGTGAGTCCCACAAAAGTGGAGATATCTTTTAGTTGTTATAATTTTGCTAGGGATTAGCAAAAAGCTAGTTGAGGGTGTAATTGTACTCTAAAAATGCAATCTACATGCCGTAATTAGTTCCTTGTTAAACCTAAAGTAGGATTAATTATGTAATTTTAGTTCTAATTCGTATCTAACTTAGTTTGTTTTATGTAAACAAGGATCCTAGTTTAAAAGGAACAAAATTAGACCAAAAGTATAACAACCATTCAAACGGCAAAGACGAGCGTTCAAATGGTATAGAGACCGTTCAAACGGTACATCAAAAGGTGTTCTATGTTAGAAACTATTGAGGCATGTTTTCCCCATCAGAATCAAGTCTGAAGAGTGTTTGAAGATTCTGTAGTCTGTTCACACCATCAGAAGTGTGCCAGATACCTGTTCGAACAGTTGCAAGGGCGTTCGAACAATCGGTGTAACCTGCATTTTTCACAAGCCTATAAAAGTTGGGATTGTCTTCTATTTTAGATTTAGCAAGTTTATTTACGTTTTCTAGGTCTTAGCAGCACCTTTAGAATAGTTTCTAGTCTTTTTACATAGTTTTTCATAGCTTTCTTCAATTCCTGCAATCAGAATTCGGTCTTTCAATAATATTTCAATACATATTTGCTTATCTATCATGTCTATGAGTAGCTAAATCCCATATTGAGATCAATTGTAAAGATCAATTAAAAATATTGGATGAACAGTGGAGGTAAATTGATTTTCAATGTTAAATTTTCTTCTTCTTAATTTTTTGGGATCAAAACCTTAGATATTTATGAAAACCTAAATGTTTGATTATGCTTGGTAATATTTATATACAAACCCTAATTTGGTATACTTATTGCATAAGTCGATAGTATGCATCTATAATTCTAAACTTGATTTATTCTAGATTTGATTGTTGAAGAACAAACGTTTTTATTGCTAAATCTTATGAATCAAAGACTCGTGATGTAGTCAAGGGTTTGAGTTATCAAAGGCCTTCATTAGAATTTCAGGTGAAGCAATTAATTAGAACAATTGGTCTCGACACTTTCTTTTATCAAGTTCAAAATTGTTTTCCTAGTTTGGTTTAGATTAAAAGAACACTTTCAAAACAAACAATTTTTTTTATTTCTTTTAAGAAGTAGTTCCATTATTTTGTAATTTCTGATAGGAGTGATACACCTTCCTTATAAACTTGCCAATTTTTCATGAGGACTCAACCCCAAACTTCATTGGGTTATACTGCTTCGCCATCCTACGCTTGGAATTATTTGAGGTTTTTTCCAAAGACGCTGTCTGGTGCAAGTCACTCGGCCAACACTCATAGGCTATTTGTAAGAGAGTATCAACCCACCGATACCATGAAAGGCACTATTAAAAATTTCCTACAATTTGCCTCTCTGAAAATTTATAAATGCTTCCTATATTTTAAAGAAACTATTGTGACTTACAATTTTAAAAATGCCTCTCAATTTGCCCCCTTTTAAAATTTATGAATATCTCCATATATTTGTTATCTTCAAAGGCTCCATTGTATATTGTATATATAAGCTTATATACATTATATAATTATATAGAAGTCAAGTGTTCAATTGTTGTTTATATGAAAAAAAAAAATTGTTCTCAAATTTTTTTTTATAAAAAAACTCCACCAAAGTGATGTAGTAGTGATAATTTTAAAATTATAAGACAAAATTGTCAGTGTTTTGCTCTGAAATGAAAGGATCACAAACAATCACATCATTCTATGAAAATTTTATATAAAATTTTTGGTTTTATAGCATTTTGTTGAAAAAATAAATTTTGAGTTGTGATTATTTGTTGCCCCTTGTAGATAAATTTTTTGACTCCGCCACTATGTATGTCATTTCTTTTTTAAAAAAATGAAATAAATGATAAGATTTTTGTCCACAATTACTTCAAATTATCTTCTTTCGTAACTCAAAACAAAATTTGAGTGCCTAGTTGAGAAAAAAAGTTAAGTAGTCAGGTAGTACCAAGTATCAATTGCTCAGTACTCATCCCTATTAAATTGTGACATGAGGTATTTTGTTTTGTCAGTAACATAAATTCATAGTTAATAAATTGACTTTTAATACAATAAATAATACATGATAAATTTGATATGCATTACTACTAAAGAACCCCGTATTAGTGGACTTTTGATAATTGCAGCGTGTTGGATCCTACATCTGCTGAGATTTACAATATCTTCTATTTTTGGACAATCAAATTATAAAAGCCACCATAATATTTTTTTCTCTATTTGGTAAACTATAGTAACAGATGACCAAATTATATTTCTTGTCCATAACCAAATATAGTCAAAGCTGAGTTAAATTTACATAGACATAAGGTGGCACATATGCTCGTATTCTTGAGCCTTGGGCTGAAAAGTGATTGCTTAGAGACCCCCCCCCCCCCCCCCCCCTTTTTTTTTTTTCTTTTGGTCTAGGGATAAGGGGTGTCCACGCCAATTTGCGAGTACCTTGATTAATGTCCTTTTTGATCCGGTCAAAAGTATATCATCCACGTCGACACTAATGTATTCACAAGGATAAATTCTTTACGGCCAACTTTTGTACTTGACAAGACTCAAACTCTGGACCTTCCAAAGGGGAGACCATGGCTAACCCAATTGGTTCTTAGCGACCCCCTTGGCAGAGAAAAAGATTGAGGCAAAATACTAAGCTTTAGGACCTGTTTAGTAGATCTTTTCGGTTTTGTTTTCTTAAGCTTATGAGTAAAAAAATCGATTTTTTTTTTTGTTTTTTTTTACTTATCTTTAGCTTATAAAAGCAATAATAATAATAATAATAAAATTTTGACTTATAAACTAAAAAAGTCAAATAAAAAAATTTGAAATAAATTCTACCAAACTAACATTTACTAATTACAATTTTCTGGTAGAAACATCTAAACCGTGTTTGGCTGGTGATTTTGAGAGAAAAAGTATTAGACCTGTAGACCATGCAATGAGGAGACCGCCAATACCAGTCCATTCTACTGGTCCAATTGTGAATATAATTCCATATATAGTATATATATACACTTGTGCATATATATAGATATATATCAAGAAACTTATCTATATAATTATATTGCCCCATGTTTGGAATTTGTCTGAGTTGTAGCAAGGTTGAATTTTTCTAGGTGAATGTGTAACGAGTTGGATAAGGTCGCGTTGACTATAAAAATAATTGAAGTTGATAGCAGATTCCTGGAAATTAACCTTTCGACCTCAGATTTGTTAATTGTGAAGATTAATATTTAAGAAAGAGGAACGCTTGAATTGGGCTTCAGGCACACTTTTGTTGAAACGCGGATTCAGTAATAAAAAGTGATCTCATCACATGAAAATTGAGGTTTCGCATTCTCAAGATATACCCTATACCAGTCACTTAAAACTTTATTGCTTTGTATCTAAGATATTTTCAAAATCTTGTATTTGTTTTGAATCTTGTATTTGTGGAGTGTTTTAATCTAAATTGTTCTCACCATTTATATCGATAGTAGATATTGATAAAAAAAGGTTTAAAGAAGACCAGTAATCCTGTTTTAGATGATTGTGATGGACGGTTATTGCCTCGCAAGTGTGGTCGAATGGGCAAATTGGGAGCAAATATTGGTCAAATCTTTAAATTCAAATGCCCAAATCTTTGAATTTTATTTTTGATAGATATTTGATTGTCCCATGTATTGTTATGGTGTCGAACCACAAAGTAGCATATTTTATAAAATTTTGTATTGAACATTTAATTAATTGTGTATGTGAGTGAAGTTCATTCACCTCTTTGAACCACTCAGCTCACGCTCTTATCTCATATATTCACACTTCACGTGAGGGAGAGTATGAGTGAAGTGTCGCATCGCCTAGATACGAAGATCATCACTTCCATATATGCTATTGGACAACTCTCACCTTGCAAGCCAATTTTCAAAATTGAGTTAGGCTCATGAATTTTTCAACTATGTAGACTAGACTCTTTGGTCTGATGGTCATAGACCCACCTCAACTTCAGTGAAGTCACGAATTTGAGTCTCTCCTTGTTAACTATATCTGTACTTGATCTCTTCTCAAAAAACAAATTTCCGACTATTAGATTAAAAGATGGTGTTGTACATTATTGCATTTCTTTTATTAATTTGAAATATTATAAATGTAGTTATTTGAGGAAAAAATTAATGCATACAAATCAATGCTTTCACTCTCGAGGTAATTTTATAAATGAATTTCGTACTCCCACTTCTAATCAGTTAGGTAGTAATTGCTTTGTGTTATTGGCTCAAAACTACTAAAGTAATATCATTTTCCCAAAAAAACAATGTCGAAGTAATGTTGTAGCCGCCGTCTTGTCTTGTGGCAGGAACCACATTACAACATATAAGACCCACTTGCTTTTGCATGTGTGTTTTTTTTAAAGATATGATAGTCCCTTAATACAATTAACAAAAACCTGAAGCTTCAATGGAAATTAAAGGATCAGAGAGGGATATACTTGGAAGCCATTCTAGCCAGATAATGAGCAACCTCATTCCCCCTCCTTGAAATATGAGAGACACTAAATCTCCTAACGGACCTTGATAATTCACCAACTGCTGGGCTAATATGACCAAAAGAAGATAACATCGCCCCAGGGTCTCGAATAGCAGTCACCACAAAACTAGAGTCTCCCTCTAATTGGACCTCGTGAATACCTAATTCCAAGCAAATTGGGTGGCTTTAAAGGCCGTTAATGCTTCAATGCAGGCAGCATCCTCCAAATATTGAACCCTCTGTGTCATGCTGGCTAGTACTTTCCCTTTGTGATTATGATTGCAGCTATTTCTGCCACATTCTGCGCCCAGAATACAGCCCCATCAAAGTTGATTTTAAATACATCCACATTTGGAACTACCCATTTGTAGTTTGTCTCTTGAATAGCAAAGAAATCAATCTTGATATGGGCTTGGAGAAATTCCTGGATGTAATTACATGCAAATATGGCCACTTGATAGGCACTCCTTCGTCGACATTAGAATAACAACTGATTGCGATTCTCCCAAATACTCCAATAGGTACCAAAGAAACCCCCAACAGATCTGAATACTCGGTAAAAATCTCCACACTCCAATTCAAAAATTGTTTAGCAGGCCTTGTCAATCCAATATGTGAAACAGGGCATTCCTGCCACACTTGTTGGGCAAATTTGTAGCTATGGAAGCAATGAAAGATGGTTTCAGCTTCCTTATTACAAGAAATAAGAAAGATTACAGAAGACAGTAGTTGTAAGATTTTTAAAAATGTATATTACTAGGTATATTTATCACTTTGTTCTTTCACAGCCTATTTGGATCTTCATATCCATTTTTTCTTTCTTTTTTTTTTTCGGTGCGTTGGAAAAGAAAAACACACCAAAAGGGCTATACCCTCTCAAAAGAAGTTCCTACTATATCTGCTACAAGCAAACTTCTAATACCCTCAAGGGGATCATCCAAAATAACAAACTTTTCTTGTTAAATCTCTTCTAAATTAGCAAGATAATTTACACACTAGTTTCCTTCTCTGTGGTTATGGTTGATGATACGCCTACATCTTTGGATGATAAATTTCGCATCTTCAATGAGTGCCTTATGCTTCAAGTGCCTTATTACAAGAAACACGAAAAGATAATAAAAGACAGTAGTTTTAAGATTTTTAAAAATGTATTTTTACTAGGAATATTTATCACTTTCTTCTTTCACAGCCTATTTGGATATTCATATCGATTCTTTCTTTCTTTTTTGTTTTTTTGGTGAGTAGAAAAAGAAAAACTCAAAAGAAGTTCCTACTATATCTGCTACAAGCAAACTTCTAATACCCTCAAAGGGATCATCCAAAACAACAAACGTTTCTTGTTAAATCTCTCCTAAATTAACAAGATAATCTGCACACTAATTTCCTTCTCTGTGGTTATGGTTGATGGTACGCCTGCATCTTTGGATGATAAATTTCGCATCTTCAATGAGTGCATTGTGCTTGCACATTATCCTCCTGGATAAGCAAAATCGAAGCTTGGCAATCTGTCCATATTTGCATATCTGACATTCTCTTTTGGAGGCTAATTGTCAACCTATGTAATGCCCCATACGTGGCTTCGAGACTTGTACACTCCTCCAACTTTTCATATAAGCCATAGAGGCAAAGCCACATGCCTCTTTTGTGCTTATTCACTTTAACACGTATTCAATCCATAGTTTTTTTTTTTTTTTGGTCAGCAAAGAAAGGAATTATATTGGTAGAAGGGAGACTTACAAAAGGCTATCACTGAGATAAAAAAATCATAACAGACCAGGCCTGATGGAAATAAACATTTGGAAACTAAGACATCATATATCAAATGAAAGAGACAAAGGATGGAGGGTTGACAAGCCATCAACAATCAATCCTTAGCCTGAGAAGCTTGATTGCTTCGATGTTGTTTATGAACTCTGTTGTACTAAAGGAAGACCACCCAAATTTGGCTTTAAGCCAATGAGCCAACTGGAGTTTAGTGAAATAGATTGTATCCTCCCAATTCAATTCGTTATTTCTGAAAATGATGCCATTTCTCAAAGTCCATATGTTCCAAATAATTGCTAGGAACAGGGCCTCCCAAATAGTTTTTTTCCAACCATGAAACTTAACCTCATACCACCAAGAGGCATGATCTGATAGATTATCCTAAGAAACCATATTGAAGCCCTAACATTTGAGAAGATTTGCCCAAATCAGCCAAGAAAAGTTACACTTCAGCAAAAGATGATCAGTGGATTCAATCTCCACATTACATAGAACACAACCAGGACTAGAAGAAGAGGGAATAATATTTCTGTGCAGTAGCAGGTCTCTGGAGCAAATTTTTTGTTGGAGAGCTAACCAATTAAAAAATTAAATCTTCAATGGAGCCACATTTTTCCAGATGAACATGCAAGACTAGGCAACCGTTCCTTTGGAGCAATGGAGAGACTTACAGAAGGAGCTTACAGAAAAGATCAGGCTAGGGTCAGCCTTCCAAATTATCCAATCAGATTTGCTTCCATCCAGAGAAAATTGAGATAGTAGGCCTTACATAATTTCTAGCTCCTCTGCTTCCCAAGGTCTAAGGGCTCTCTTGAAGTTTAAATTCCACCTTGGAGAGCCATTTGGCCAGTTGTTGAAAACCTCACTGATCAGAACTTGCTGGTTTACACAGAGAGAGAATAACTTAGGAAAAAGTTTAGAGAGAATACCATGATCCAACCAGGGGTCAGTCCAAAGGAGAGTGGAGGTCCCTGCACTGACCTTAACTTTTAAGATTTCCATTAGAATTTTTCTAAACATATCCTTACTGCTTCCTAAGGAAATAATTCCTTTCCAGATTCTAGAGGCTTTTGAGATATCATTAACATAAGGGGTCCATCTTGATACATTCATGTTATATTTGCTGCAAATCACTTTCCTCCACAATGCCTCTTTCTCTACACCAAATCTCCACCACCATTTTGATAATAAAGCTACATTCAAATCTTGAATGGGTCTATTACCCAGACCACCATGATCTTTAGGTTGAGTAACACATTCCCACCTCACCAAATGAACTCTTTTTTCATACCACACCCCCCCACCCCCAATAGAAATCTTCTCATTAACATTTCAACATTTGTTATAACTTTGGCAGGCATTTTGAATAGGGAAAGAAAATACAGAGGAAGATTAGTCATAGTTGATTTCAACAGAATAAGCCTCCCCCTAGTTGACAAGTGGGATCTTTTCCACTTAGAGAGCTTGCTCTTGATCTTGAGGATTACACCATCCCAGTACTTTGAATGACAACTACTAGGGCCCACTAGCATACCAAGATAAGACATTGGCAATTTACCAAATTTGCTTCCAATTGAAGAAGCAACAGCAACCATAAAACTTTTGTCAGTTCCAACCCCATATATGTAGCTTTTATCAAAGTTTATTTAAGACCTGATATGAACTCATAGCACCTTAGTATCCTTTTCAATGTCTTTAACTCATTGAGTTCAGCTGCATTGAAGCAGATAGTATCATCAGCATACTGTAATTGGACAATGGGAACTTGATTTTTGCCTATTTGGATGCCCCTCATTAGGTTAAGTTGACATGCTCTCTTTAGAAGGACATTTAGGCCCTCAACAGCAATTATGAAGAGAAAAGGAGACAAAGAATCACCTTGTCTTAACCCCCTCTCTAATTTGAATTTTTTGGTAGGTGACCCATTTATGAGGATTGACACTCGCTCTGTAGATATGCATTCCTTGATCCAGCTACACCACAGGCTGCCAAATCCCATTTTTTCCATCATAAGTATAAAAAAATTCCGATTAATGGAGTCAAAGGCTTTTTCAGAGTCTAGCTTGAGAGCTGCTCCCTTTGGTTTTACCTCTAACTCACATCCATTTCTCTCAAGATTTACAACAACCCAAATGAAATTACTTCTTAAAAAGGTAAAACCAAAAATATTTGATTTTGAAAGGTAGGTTTGACAAAACTACAGTAATTTTAAAATAATTAAACTACCAAGATAAAGGACTTGAATCCAATTGATCCAACTACTCAAGATTCCAATGAGGTTTGATAACTCAAATCATTGGCTTCACCAATAAACTTAGAATTGTAAACGATGAAATTCCTAGATTCATACCATCGATCTAAGCAACACCCATACCCACTTCATGATTCGTGCATGCACACTCAAAGACTTAGTTAAGAACACAAGATTTCAATAGGATTTAAGAAATGATTATCATATATTCAATTCAATGATAATTAACCCTATAATTATAGTTCAATTAAAGCCATAAATTTACACTATCAATTTGTGCAATATCTATATCAAACTAGGGCTTGTGAATAAAGATTACCAAACACAGTTAAGAATCTAAGTTTTCTCAAACATCTAGAGTTCAATTGCCAATAATTAAGAGATTTGAAAGATGAAACAATGATAAACCCATTACCTCTATTGAAAACCTTGAGATCCTTGGATGATCGTCACAATTGGACCCAAAAGAAGAATTAGCTACTTGAATCTACAAGAAATTGAATTGAATCCATGAAAATTGTGCTTGATTATAATGAAAATGAGGAATTGCAAAGAAATCTAGAGTTTCTCTCTCTAAAACTACTTATACCACTCTCTAAAAGCTCTAAAATATGTAAAATAAGTTGAGATCCCCAATTTCGAGCCTTAAACGGCCTTAAATAGGCTAAAAAATAACAGAGCTGCGCAAATCGTTAGCTAGGTCTTCAAATGCCTACCTAATGCCTTGCTAACCTGATTCAAATGCTAAAAACCAATCTCAAAAGTTTCTTGACCGTTCAAGCGCCTTGATGTAAAGTTCAAATGCCCTGATGGAACGTTCGAACGGCCATTTGAGAGATATGACCTTCCAAAATTTTAGCTCTGCGTGTTTTAGCAGCGTATGCTCTGACAACATCTACTTGAAACTTATGTCCGAATTGTACCCGAAGTCCTCCAATTTAAGCTCAAAACCTATATAAAGCAAAATAAACTTAGTTAATATTAACATCTAACTAAAGAGATATATAACCTCCTAAACTAAAGTTAACAAAGCACAAATTAAGGTGTTCTAATTACACTTTTGGTGTGCAATCAACGAGAAATGCAGCAAAAAAATATAAGAAAAAATAGGAAGCGGAAACTGATTCGGAGACTTAATAGAAATATTATTAAAAAGCTTTTATGGAACTCAAAGAAAGCCTTTAAGAAACTTAGTGAAAACCTTTTGAAAACTTAGTAGAAAACTATATGAATAATTCTATAGATACTTAGTTAGAACCAATGACAGAGCTAGGATTTTAATTTATCTTGAACTATGCCAAAATTTAGAAGACTACAAAACAAAAAATTACAGAACATATATATGCAAAAGTTATATAGAATAAATAATTTTACAACTAATATGTAGTAAAAGTGTACATAAAACAGGTAATATTAAAAAATATCCAAGAAAAAGTATCTATTGAAGTTGTGCCCAACGGTTCTTCATGGAATAGAAATCATCAACTATTAAATATGAATCAATAGGTTCAAGAAGTTCTCTTTTATTGTAAACAATCATAGAATCTGTAAGAAACCCATCATCCATTATAGAATTTCTTGTTAAAAAAAAAAATAGTATGATGACTTGATATAATTCATTCAAAAAATGGGAGAAAGAGAACTAATTAGCCCTTAGGTGTCCTTAACACATAAGGATATGCAAAATGGGTTCAAGTTCTTTTCTTCAAATGGTAAACAATTTTGTGGAACAGAAACATAGAGTTAGTATCCAACAATCAAGTTGACATCTGTTCTTTTTAGTTAAATGTGCTACTGAAACTTAATAACTTCATTGTCTTCTGCTCCTGACACCCCTTCCTTGTCTGATTATGAAGATTGATGACATTGATCACAATTAAAAGGTGTACTAATTACATTCTTTATGAGTAAGCAGATTTTGTGTCTTTAACTTATTATGTTTATTTGATTTTCTCACACATAAGATTATGTTTTGGTCTATGAAATAATCACATTGGAAGCATCTTGATTGCTTACTTGCCGGTGAGAAAATTGGCATAGTTGAGGAAGTTAAATGAGAGTACATTAATTGTCATGCATAGATAAACTCAAGAAAGGATAGTAATGTATAATTCATACAGAAAAATGGGTGAAAGTGAGAAACGTAGAAAATAGAAGAGGACAAAAAAATAAATCAAAAGCAGTGAAGGTCACGGTGGTTGAGCCATGGAGATATGCTCTTCTCTTTTCTCCCTCTGGCATATATTCAAATACTTGAGGGTTTGTATTGGGTCAAACCCTAATTTAATAGGGTTAGATGGTTTTTCTCTTTAAGAAAATAATAAAAAAGTTTTTCTAATTGTTAGACAATATGCGACAATGCCAGCAATAAACAACAACAGTTCTATGGCACTTTTTTAATGGTTAATTAATTAATTTAATTTTATTGGATTTAAGAATTAAGGTTAAAGTGAGCTATGTTAAGTAATTATGATACAATAAAAGGTGTTGGGCTGAGCAATAGAAAATGGTAGGCAAAGCAATATTGAGTTGGGCTAAACTTAGATATTAAAAAAATTCCAGCATTAAAAATGAGAGTTGGGCTAAGCTCCCCTAGGTCCAGGAGAGCCTTCTACTTCCCTCAATCTTTAGTTAAAACTTGAGGGAAAAAACATATAAAAATTAATATTTCAAGTTTTCGCACCATTTTCTTTTTAATTTCTTAAAAGTTTCCGTTAGGTATCTCAAACATATCATAATTGTTTCTCAAGAGTTTCCAAAACGTTTTTCTTAAATTTTTAAAACGTTTTTATAAAATTTTTAAACAAATTTCATACCTGTACCAAAAGCACTTATTTTGAAAAATGTGCTTCCTCCTCTGCACGGAGTTTCCCGTCAACTATGGGTTGAGGAGTTTCCCGTCAACTATGTTTGAACTTCAACCCAATGTTATGCTTTGTCAATTGTTAATCGAAGTCGTCTCTTCGGGTATTGGTCCCGACCATTCACAGACCATAATCAGCTCCGTGCATATGTACCACAAATCTTGATTCCACGCGCATACGTTCACTGGAAAAAGGGTTGTGTATGGTTTGCCACATGGGGAGTGACCAAGCGTTGTGTCGTTTCTAAGCCAAAAAAAATTGACCCCAATTGTGTGCACCACGCTTTCTCGAACGACTTCATATTTATATTGTGTAATGTTATACATAAATTAATTTTTTAATTTATTTTTTCATTAATTACTAGAGCCAGGGCACAAAACTCTATAAAATCATTAATTTTTTTAATTGGACACACAAGATTTGTGCGCTTCTACTTCTAGTTATAAATAACGGGCATACCTATAATATGCACTAGATTTTTCTTAATTTTGCGGCTTAATACATGTGAAAGGTATCAAGAGCAAAACAAATTCCAGGAAGTAATGTACGTGTAAATATTATGTACACGATTTGAAAGTCTGGTTCTCTGTGCTGGAGTGTCAAAAGGAAAAAGTAAAAGTCTAGGCAGAACTTACGGAATTATGGGAAATTAAAGCACAAACTTTCATATATCTGTAAAGGAATGTAAACAAGCAGCCAAAGAATAAATCTATGTGCCATATCGCAACACTTCCTTCGAGGAACCTTCCTGCAAACTTCTATATAAATCTCAACCAAAATAACATTCTCCATTTCTTCAACCGTAAAGGGCAAGGACAACAAAGATTTCCTGTAGCTCTCTCTCTCTATATACCCTTGTTCCAGCTCCATACAAAATGTGCAGTTACAAGAACTAAAAACTTATTGCTTGCATTCTTTGATAACTCATCACCATCATGTCTCCTCTTAACCCAAATGATTTGCACCGGATTTTCGAGAAGCTAGACAAAAATGGCGATGGCTTCGTAAGCCTTGATGAGCTCAAATGGCTTCTCGAGAGAATCGGGGTTCAAACTAGCCTAAATGAGCTCGAGTCATTGGTGGGCAAAACATGCCTCGACCTTCTCGACTTTTTGTGCTTTTATGACATCATCATTAACCAAAACATTGGTGATCGAAGCACAACAGGTGAGGAGGATAACGACTTCGAGAGTGATCTTGCTAAGGCTTTCAAGGTGTACGATTTGAACGGTGATGGTTTCATTTCGTGTGAAGAGCTTCAGAGCGTTTTGTCACGATTAGGATTATGGAATGAGCATTATGGCCGGGATTGCAAAAGCATGATTAACGTGTATGATACAAATTCTGATGGCAAGCTCGATTTTGAAGAATTCAAGAACATGATGCTGCTCACCCATTCTTGAGGCATTTCTTTCTCTTCTCTTTTCCTTTCTTTTCCTTTTTTTTTTTTTTTTTTGTTGGGAGAAGTTTCACTTTGGTAGTAATTATTTGTGAGGATTGTGATGGTCAGCTAGAATTTTTATTCGGTTGAATTTGCTAGAATGCTGATTCTGTTTTTGCTTATTACTATTGTACCTTTAAACATGAGCGTTTCATATATAATTTCCTATTCTAAATAGTGATTTGAACATGAGGACAGTTTCAAGAATATTATTTACATGTGAGTCAGTAATGCAGATAGCTGTTTGGTTATTTTCAAAACAATACGAACTAGCTCGTTTGTTAGATAATTATACAAATCATACATGTCTTGTACTTACATTTGCCAGAATATGTTAACCCAACGCTACAATGAAAGGCATTTTTAACAGTAACCATGCATTTGCAGCCAATAGGCTTATATATTCGCAGTTTATATGCCTAATCTTTTCTAAAACAAAGGCAAAAATGTAAAGATTTGCTGTCGATAGTTTCTTCATTTTCTCTTGTATTGTATCTCATCAAGACAAAGAATTGAGTCCCTAGCTGTGTGCTTTGCATATGCTGAGCGATGTCGGATTCGCTCATATTCTGGAGCATTCGCGTATAGCCAGATTACATTTTCTATATCAGACCCAGTTTGCTAAATTTCTAGAGGCAAAAGGTGTGATGATGCAGCAAACTCGTGATGGCTTGCCCCCAGGTCCGGGATAAATTGGCCTCTCGCCGGCCGGTGATCTCCTGCACTAAACCCACCGGTGTGGTGGAAGCCAAAAGCTCTCCGGTGTTCAAGTTAGATTTAACGAGATCCAAAATGTGGGAGAGGAGAAGATGCCTTAGAGTTTCTTTCAGGGTTATGTGTTTGCGTACCTGCGAAGGGGTTGAACTTTTCCCCTTGTATACCTGCATGGGGATGGTAGGTGGTCTCTCCATGTGGCGGCCTCTAGTTGGAAGATCAAAATGATGTCAGAACACTCGAGAGGGTCATCCCTACACTCCAAGGTGGCGTGTGTCAGAACAGTGTTAGAGGAGTGGGGGATTGTTGCAAATACATGCCACACCCACGCCCCTGATGCATGCCAGGGTGGCCGGTGTCAAAAGTGGGCCCTACTGGTACGGTCGAGCGCCGACCCGATCGGTGAACGGTTATGGGTATCCATTCAGCTCGAGAAGGCGAGGACGAACAGTCGAGAGACCTGGTCGGGCGATGACCAGGTGGCATGGGAAAGGCGTCGTCTAGCAAGTGCCGATCGACTGATAACACGACCTCTGGTCTGGTCGGGAAACCATCATCACCAGATGCCCCCAATTCATCTGGCCATCTGCTTGGGGTTAGAGGAATTCCACGGGACGGCCCGACCACGAAACACGGAGCTCATTTATGGTGGGGGCAGCGCAATAATGTCGGGTCATGTCGCGTCGCTTTACATGCCCCCACGTGGCGGCCAGGGATTAGTCGTTAGTAGTCGAAAAGACGCACCGCATCTCAGCCGTTGGCGTCCCCTCATCGTAGGCTATCTGGGTCGTTGATTTCAAAGATGTGGGGGGAGTTTAGGGAGGCGGTTGCCCCCATTTTTCCTTACTGCTTTTTACCAAATACGCAAAGAGAGAAAGAAAAAACCTCCTTCGTCGTCCCCAACGCCATCTCCGTCGTCTTCGGCCAGTTGAAAGGGCATCATTCCTCGCGTCGCACCGCGGGCTTGCTTCGAAACTCGCCGCCGGTACTTCGAACCGCGGTAAGCCTTGCCCTTTGGTTGTATGTACTGGTTTATTGTGTGTTCATTTTTTAGGGAAGGGACCAGATTCCTTACTTTTCAAGGTTTGTTGACAGGCCGGAATTCTTAGAATCCGTCCTTGGGAACTTGTGTGAGTTGTTCAAGTCGGTGTTTGATAGGATTGAGGGTTGTAGGCCCCTCGGCACAATGTCGAATCTGGAGGGGGTTATCTCGGACTCGGAAGAGACCGGTTCTAATGGGTATCAAGTCGAGAGGCGTCAGACCCAAGAAGAGGCCTCTGTGGGGAACACTGGGGGGTCCCAGGGAGTTCCCGAGTCAGGGGAGGCTGGGGCCGCCCACTCTAGCGTCGGGGAAGGACGGGACTAACCCACTGAGGTTGCTGCCCGAGCTCAAGAGGTTGGGCCAAGGAAGGGGGAGGAAGCTGATGACCCCGGGTATAAAGCAGTGGGGATTTCCTCCTCTCTTGACAGGGAGAAAGTCGCTACCCTTCGGCAGGTGTACCAGATCCCAAAAGGGGTAAGGTATAGGGTTCCCAGCTCTGGGAATTGGGCGTGCTCGGCTAAGGAGGGGGAGATAACGATCTTTGAGGGTGCACTGGCTGGTGGTCTTCGTGTGCTGCTCCCTAGGCTAGTTAGAGAAATTCTGCAAAGGTTACGCCTCTCCCCCAGACAACTCTCGCCGAACGCCTGGCGGATCATGGCGGGCTGTATGATCCTCTGGCAGATCGTCCATGGGAGGGACGTCATGCCAGAGGAGTTCTCATACTGCTACAGGCCGGCCGAGCGTGGGAAGGGGTACTAGTACTTCTCAGGTCGGTCGACAGGACTCGATCTGGTCTACGAGCTTCCTTCTTCACACAAGAACTGGAAAGACCAGTTCTTCTTCATTAGCGGAGAGGGCTGGGAGTTCTACTCCTGGGAGACAGACTTCTCTTCTCGGATCCCCAAGCAATAGGGATACCCGAGTAAGAAAGGTATGTTCTTTTCCCCGAGTCTTCTTCCTCTTTTTTTGTTTTATGTTTGTTGCATGTGTCGCCCGTTCTAACTTAGGTGTCCTATGGGTGTCAGGTCGGGTTAAGCCCCTTCTGTCTGCCGAGCACAAGGCGGCTGTAGAATAGGTCAAAGAGTATGAGTTTCGGACCGCCAAAGACTTGGTGACTGTTGAGGCGCTTGCCCAATACCTCTTAGGGCCCGAACCGAGTAGAGAGGCCTTGGCTGCAGAACGTGAGAAGAGTGAGTACATTTTTGCTTTTGTTACGCTAGTCGTTCTTTGACTTTTCTGGCTATTCTTTGCAAATCGCCAGTCTACTATGGTTGCTCAAGCCGATACCGCAACGGTCTAGCTCGGTCCCCAAGCATGCCATCCAACTTCCGAGCTAGCCGCAATGAGTTTTGACATTAACTACTTGGCTAGGAAGAGGGTAGCGACGGCTAGCGCCTCAGGATCGAAGTGCCAGAAGACCGTCGAGGCTACTGAAGAGCTCCCCCATCCCCCTCCTCCGAAGAAGAAGGCGTCCCTCCATAAGGGCAAGGGTCAGGTTTCCAAGGTCGTTAGGCCTCCTCCAGGGTATCCCGAGGGATCTCAATCGATGTGTAGCATGGACATTTCGGTAGACTCCCAGGCCCGTGCCAGTCCAGCTGCTTCTGCCCCAATTAATGTCATTGATAGCTCAGACATGGCCTGGGAGAGGGCGGCAGAGGCGGTAAGGCCTTTGGACATCACGAGGCTGAGCAAGCATCCCAACTCGCGACTGGTCAGGGATGCCAACCACGATCTGTTCAAGGTGAGCTTTTGTGTGGTTGTCATTCCGTTCTTCATCGACTTTTGTGTAGTCTTTTAAGTTCTAACCATTCGGTTTTCAGTCTCTTGCTAGGGTCATGGCTCTAGGCCACTGCCTGGGGACTTCGGAGAAGGTCGTCCAAGAAGAGAAGGTAGCCAGCTCGGCGCTCATCCAGGAGGTCCAGTCGCTGAAGGGCGATGTCTCGACCGCCCGTGCCGAGAGGGATTCTGCTCTAGAGGAGCTCCAGTCGGCTCTGGCCGACAACAAAAGGCTCGCAAGGCAAGCCAATAAGCTACTGCTGAACTTCTCGACCGAGGAGGCCAAAAGGCACGAGTTGGAGAAGATCGTAGCGGCCTTCGGCGAGGAGCTCAAGAAGGCAAGGGCTGAGGCCATTCAAGAGTTCAAGAACGGGGATGACTTCCAAGCCTTGTTGGAGCCCACTTTTCTCTTGGGCTTTGAGACAACCAGGAAGCAAGCGTCCAAGAAATATCCTGACTCGGACTTCTCGGGTTTGGACCCCCTTGACGGAGTCCTGCCTGGCCAGGTCGGGGATGCTCAGCGTGCTGACGCTGAGGGACAAACTGCCGAGCAGGCTTAGGCATGAATGTAGTTCGGGCCCCCTCGTTTTGCTTCACTAGTTGTTGTCTTTCTTCTTTTCTTTTTTTTTTTTTTTTTTTACTCTTGTAATGGGCATTCTGCCTTTGTACCCCTCCTTGCATAAATGAAATGAAATTTTGTTCTTATACTCTGTGTGTGATGTATTTTCTAAGCATCTTATTGGAGTAGCTTGAAGAATGTTTGTAAGTGCTAACATGGACCTGATCGGCAACGATAACCGAACAGGTCCAACATTGTTGCTAATTCAATGCCATGGCCATTAAGGCTATCTGGCTCTGCTCGGCACTTGATCGAGCAGGTTTAAAGCCACTGTCATTTAAGGCCCTCTGGCTCTGCTCGGCACTTGACCGAGCAAATTCAATGCCATTGCCATGTAAGGCCATCTGGCTCTGCTCGGCACTTGACCGAGCAGATTCAATGCCATTGCCATTTGAGGCCCTCTGGCTCTGTTCGGTGCTTGACCGAGCAGATTCAATGCTTGACCGAGCAGATTCAATGCCATTGCCATTTAAGGCCATCTGGCTCTGCACGACACTTGACCGAGCAGATTCAGTGCCATTGCCATTTAAGGCCCTCTAGCTCTGCTTGGCGCTTAACCGAGCAGATTCAGTGCCATTGCCATTTAAGGCACTCTAGCTCTCCTCGGTGCTTGTCTGAGCAGATTTAATGTCGTTTCCTCACAAGTCGGCAGATTCTGTGTCGATTTTGCATAAGCAGACAGTTGTCGAACAATCTTTTTTATTGATATTGTGGTGAATTACAAGTAGGAGCCTTTCAAGAATAGTACTTCCTTAGATGCTCTGCGTGCCATGGGTGCGGGAGCTCCTTGCCTTCTGAGTTCCTTAACTTATATGTCCCCTTTCTAGTGCCGCCGACCACCTCGTAGGGTTCTTCCCAATTGGGCTTGAGCTTACCCTTCCGAGGATCTTTTGTGGACTGATTGACTCTCTTCAAAACAAGGTCTCCGGTTGTGAAGTCTTTTATCGAACTCTAGAGTTGTGGTATTGACGCATCTTCTACTGGTAGGACGCCACCCTCATAGCTGTCTGAAGCCTTCTTTCCTCCAACAGATCTAGGTCCACATTCATGGCTTCGCCGTTGGTCAAGAGGTTGAACTGCAACGTTTTGGGGCTAGGAAGGCCGATCTCTACTGGGATGACGGCTTCGATGCCGAAGGTAAGTGAGAACGGCGTCTGTCCTGTGGACACTCTCTCCGTCATTCTGTAAGCCCAAAGGATGTTAGGGAGCTCCTCCGCCCACAAGCTCTTGTCCTTCTCCAACTTCATCTTAAGGATCTTCAAGAAGGACCTGTTGGTAACTTCGACTTGGCCATTGGCTTGAGGATGCTTGGAGGACGAAGCATGGTGGCTTATTCCCAAGTCAATGCACAGCTGGTTGAATTGCCTGCCCTCGAACTGCTTCCCGTTGTCCGTGATGACGACCCTGGGGATCCCGAACCTGCACATGATATTCTGCCACAAGAATTTCTTCATCTTCTCCTTGGTGATCGTCGGTAGGGCCTCTGCCTCCACCCACTTTATGAAGTAGTCGATCGCCACCACCGCAAACTTCGTCTGTCCTTTGCTGAGCGGCAACGGTCCCACAATGTCGATCCCCCACTGTGCGAAGGGCCATGGTGTCTGGATCGGAGTCAGCTCTTGAGAGGGCAGTCTTGGGATATTGCAAACCGTTAGCACTTGTCACACTTCTTGACAAATTCCTGGGCATCCCTCTCCATGGTGGGCCAATAATAGGCCGTTCGTAATATCATCTTGGTGAGAGACTGGCCACCAAAGTGGTTCCCACACACCCCTTCGTGGACCTCCCGCATTATGTAGTCTGTTTCTTCCTCATTAGCACAATGAAGCAGCGGCATAGTATGCCCCCTTTTGTAGAGTACTCTGTCTTGTATGAGGTATCTGCTCGAACAATACTGAATCTGTCTCACCTCAGTCCGGTCTTCAGGCAGGGTTCCGTTCTCCAAGAAATTCCTGATTTGGCTCATCCATGAGGGTTTGGGCTCAACCTAGTCGACTTCCGGGCTCTGGATGCTCGATAAATCAAGAATCTCAATCGAGACGTTCGGGTCGGGCTCATTTGACGAGGCAATCCTAGCTAGCCGGTCTGCCTCTTCGTTCTGCAATCTCGGTACACGCTTCAGTAGTACCTTGGCGAATTTTCTAGCCACGCACTTCGCCATTTGGCAATATTGTTTCATGTTGCCTTCTCTGGCCTCATACTCTTCCTGGACTTGCTCCATCACCAATTGGGAGTCGCTTCGCACCACTATCTATTCGAACCCCATTCGCCAAGCCATTCTGAGACCGGCAATGAGTGCTTCGTATTCTGCAACGTTGTTGGTGGCAGGGAACTTGAAACGAAGAGCATATTTCATCTTGTAGCCATCCGGGGTGACGAGGAGCACTCCGGCACCACCAGAGTCATGGGTGGAGGAACCATCGACATTCAGAACCCAGTGGCTGTCAGGTAAGTCGGCGTCTGGGGTGGCAAGGGGTGAGTTAGTGAATTCTGCGATGAAGTCTGCAACAGCTTGCCCTTTAATCACCGGTCGGGGTCGATAGTGGATGTCGAACTGGCTAAGTTCGACAGACCATTTCACTAAGTGTCCTAACGTCTCTGGCTTGTGTAGAATGTTCTTCAAGGGCTAGTCAGTGAGTACCACAATTGTGTGGGCTTGAAAGTAGGGCCTCAAGCGCCCAGTGGCAGTCACCAGAACGAAAGCCATAAGTTCCATCCTCGGGTACCGTTCTTCAGCTCCACGCAAGGCACGACTGGTGTAGTACACTGGCTTATGGATCCCCCCTTCTTCTCATACAAGAGCTAAGCTCACTGCTGTCGCCGATACTGCCAAATAGAGAAATAATTCCTCCCCTGGGACAGTTCAGCTGAGCAATGGGATTGAGCTACAGTATTGTTTGAGTTGACCAAAGGCTACTTCACACTCCTCGTTCCATTCGAACGCCTTGCGTAGAATTTTGAAGAAGAGAAGACACTTGTCGGTGGACCGGGAGATGAATCTGTTCAGGGCTATAACACGTCCTACCAGCCGTTGAACATCCTTCTTCGTCCGAGGCGCCTGCATGTCGATAATGGCCTGAATCTTTTCTGGGCTCGCCTCAATCTCCCTCTGTGAGACCATAAAGCCTAGGAACTTCCCCGAGGCGACGCCGAAGGCACACTTGGCGGGATTGAGCTTCATTTGGTACTTGCGGAGTGTTTGGAACGTCTCTTCAAGATCCCGTAGGTGGTTGGTGGCCTCCTTGCTTTTCACCAACATGTCATCCACGTAAACCTCCACATTACGCCCAATCTGTGTTTTGAATATGAGGTTGACCAGCCGTTGGTATGTTGCCCTTGCATTCTTTAATTCGAACGACATGATGTTATAGTAATAGAGCCCTCGGTCTGTGATGAAGGCCGTATACTCCTGGTCGTGCTCCGCCATCCGGGTCTGGTTATATCCTCAAAAAACATCCATAAAAATCAGCATTTCATACCCTACGGTAGAGTCAATGAGAAGATCGATGGTCGGCAGGGGGAAACTGTCTTTGGGGCATACTTTGTTCAGGTCGGTGAAGTCGACGCACATCCGCCACTTCCCATTGGACTTCTTCACCGTGACGACGTTGGAGAGCCAAGTGGGGTAGTGCACTTCCCTGATGAACTTTGCCTGCACCAGCTTCTCCGCTTCTTCAGCGACTACATCATTCTTGTCCGGCGCAAAGTTCATTCTCTTTTGCTTGACCGGTCTGGCCTCAGGGTCAATGTTCAAGTAGTAGGCTGTTACTCATGTGTCAATACCGGGCATATCCTCTTGAGACCAGGCGAATATGTCAGCGTTGTCCCTCAGGAACTTCCTCAGCTGTTGTTTCAGCTCTTCAGGTGTGACAGTCCCTATTTTCACTGTTTTGTTCTGCTTTTGGGCCCCGACTAGGACATCTTCTAGTTCTTCCGCCGGCTCGCCCCTTCTGACTTCCTCCTCATCCCTCAACTCGAGCTTTTCGATGACCAAGGTCTCCTTGTTGGGCTCCCTTTTAAGGGAGGCCATGTAGCACTCCCGTGCTTCCTTCTAGTTGCCCCTAACGCACCCAACCCCAGTGTCAGTTGGGAATTTGATCCGGAGATGGTACGTGGAAGTGACTGCTTTAAATTGGTTCAGAGCCGTTTGGCCAATGATGGCATTGTATACAGATAGGCAATCCACATCCAAAAAGTGGACCATTTTCATTGTCCGATGCGGTTCTTCTCCAAGGGTGACTGGTAAGGCGATGGATTCGAGCGGGACCACCCAGTCTCCGGTGAAGTCGACCAGGGGACAACTTACTAGCTTCAACTTTATTTGGCCAATCTACATTTTTTCGAAGGCCCCCCGGAACAGGATGTCAGCCGAGCTTCCGCTGTCAATCAAGATTCTCCAAGTTTTGAAGTTGGAGATCACCGCGAAAACGACCAGGGGGTCATCATGTGGTTGGTGTAGTTCTGTGGCCTCCTCTTCGGTGAAGGTGATCACGGGGCCTTCGGTCTTCGTCTTCTTACTGGCTGCCCCGACCAGCATTACTTCCGCTTCGGTTCGGATGTCCCGGACATGCTTCCTCCTCGCCGAAGAGGACTCCCCTCCTCCAGGGAATCCTCCTACAATGACCCTTATCTCTCCAATGAGATGGGTGGTTGTTTTTGTCCTTGCTAGGCTACGTCGTTCCCCCTATGTTCGGTCTCGGCCGGCTACATAGCGGCTGAGCCTGCCCCGTTTGACCAGATTCTTGATCTGCTATTTCAGGTCAATGTAGTCTTCCGTGTCATGGCCATGATCACGGTGGAACCGCTAGTATCTCCTTCTGTTCCTCATGCTCGAGGTCGTTTTCAGAAGCTCGAGCCATTTCAGGTCTGGGTCATCTCTGATCTCCATTAGGACATCCTTCAACTTCGTCGTGAGTGGGGTGAACGTTCAATCTAAACTGCGATAATGCTCGCATCTCTCTTCTCCCCGGCTCCTCGCTCGGTTGCTACTTCTGCTCGCTTTCGTCTCCCTCTCGTCATTTGAGGTTCCGCTCGGCCTCTTCTTCTCCGTGCAGGAGCCGGTCCCTTTGTCATTGTCTCGCCTGACGCTCATGGCATCTTCCGCATTCATGTGCTTTTGAGCTCGAAGTATCAATTCGGCTATGTCTTGGGGTGGCCTCTTCGATAAGGAAAAGAGGAGCTTCCTACTTCTCAAGCCGCTCATGAACGTCGTGATGGCCACCTTATCATCCACGTCGTCCACGGCCAAAGTCTCCTGATTGAACCTCCCCACATACTCCCGTAATGTCTCCTCCTTCTTTTGTCTCACAGTTAACAAGTACGCTGCAGGCCTCCTTTGTCTCTGGGTACCAATGTAGTGGCTCACAAAGAGTTTATTGAGTTCTTTGAAGGTGGAGACCGTCGCTGGTTTGATTTTGTTAAACCAGGTTCGTGCCGAACCCTTTAACGTGACAGGGAAGGCTTTGCATATGATCTCGTTCGGCACTGCCTGCAGGTGCATGAGCGCCCTAAACGTCTCCAAATGGTCTACTAGGTCTCTAGACCCGTCGAACACGTCCACTGTCAGCATTTTGAACTTAGGGGGGAGCAGGTAATCCATCACCTTCTGTGTGAACGGCGAGGCCGTTCGATCAATGAGGGCATCTACGGTGTTTGGAGCTTTAGCCTCCACTGCAACTAAAACTCCTGCTATCTGAGCTTGCATGGCCCTCAGTTGTTCGTCCCAAGCATGGGAGCTTTCCGGCCTGTCGCCTACCATCTCCGTCCTCGATGGGATAACGTGGCTCGTTTGTGCTTCTTCGATGTGGGGCTCACGGCGGAGGAGAGGGTCCTCAACCCGTCCTCCATTGTCGTTTTTGTTACCGTTGGGGCAGATGGACGGATCCTTGTCGACCTCTTGCTCCTCTTACTCTTCCGCCGACGGGTTGGGCCACGATGGAATCTCTACCGGGGGAGCGGGGTTAGGTTAGAGCAACTCCGCATTTTGACGGACCAACTGATGCATGCTGGCCATCATGTCAGCCATCGTCTTCTCTAAGGTGGCTATCTTCTCTGCGCTGGTATCGGCCATCAAGTTTCCTGCAGGGAGGGTGCTAATCCCAGACCTAGTCAAGACCATGAAATGCCACGAGGATAGTCGTTCCCACAGACGGTGCCAGCTGATGATGCAGCAAACTCGTGATGGCTTGCCCCCAGGTCCGGGATGAACTGCCCTCTCTCCGGCCAGTGATCTCCTGCACTAAACCCACTGGTGTGGTGGAAGCCAAAGGCCCTCCGATGTTCAAGTTAGATTCTACGAGATCCAAAATGTGGGAGAGGAGAAAATGCCTTAGAGTTTCTTTCAGGGTTATGTGTTTGCGTACCTGCGAAGGGGTTGAACTGTTCCCCTTGTATGCCTGCATGGGGGTGGTAGGTGGTCTCTCCACGTGGCGGCCTCTAGTTGGAGGATCAGAATGGTGTCAGAACACTCGAGAGGGTCATCCCTACACTCCAAGGTGATGTGTGTCAGAACGGTATCAGAGGAGTGGGGGATTGTTGCAAGTACACGCCACACCCATGCCCCTGATGCATGCCAGGGTGGTCGGTGTCAGAAGTGGGCTCTACTGGCACGGTCAGGCGCCAACCTGATCGGTGAACGGTTACGGGCATTCATTTAGGTCGGGAGGGCTAGGACGAACAGTCGGGAGGCCTGGTCGGGCGACGACCAGGTGGCATGGGAAAGGCGTCGTCTAACAAGTGCTGGTTGACTGATAACACGGCCTCTGGTCTGGTCGAAAAACCATCATCACCCAGGTGGGTGTACATTCACTCATATTCGGGATCCGTGTCATTGAAAAAGATTACTTAGAGATCTCTATAGGCCATACTTTTCCAGTTATCACAGCTTGAAGTATCTGAATATGATTGGTTGGTGATTTTGGAAGAAAAATAACTTAGACCATGCAATGAGGAGAGTACCGCTAGTTATTCAAGCATTTGCAGACCTTCTAGGTTCATTTTCTTCTTGATGTTTTAGATAATCTTCTTGAAGTTGCAATACTTGAGCAGGGGCAGAGCAAACCTCTGCTCAAAGGGGTAGCTGTCCCATCACAAATTTTAAAAATTATATTTTTATCCACAATTTTAAAAGTAATTTTTTGTCCCTCTAAAAATTTATAAATGTCCCTCTTAAATAGTTATTTTATTTTAAAAACTTGAGTAGCAAAAGTTGTGATGCATATAAATCCAAATAGTGTGGTAGAAGTTATTGTAAAATTATCATCAATATTAAACTTTTCTAGATCATATAGAAAACACATGCATTATTGTAGAAAAATCTCATTGCAGGGAATTTTATAGCCCATTGTATGGAATTTGCCAATGATTAGTAATGAGGTTGATTTCTTTTTTGTTATTTATTTATTTATTTATTTTTGTCTTATTAGACATATGTTAAGCATGAGATAACATTTGACTTTTTCTAATATGACAAATCCTGAATTGTGTAGCACGAGGTAACACCGTTGACAATTAATAGTGGTTGCAATTGATGACTTACTATTCCTAAAAATTAATCGTTTGGCCATCGTACGTGGAGGGACTTTATCTCATTTGTACACGGTGTGTTTGGGGAAGTTGAGATTGACCCGTGTGTAATGTACCATCAAATTCACCAAACTATATTGTGAAATTTATTGTTGCAAGACTATTTTTTTTTTTCGATATCTATTTTTGAAGAGTTGGAGCTATTTTGTTTGATGCTTAGAACTACATCTACCTTCATTATCCAATAATCAGATGACCCCTTGAGTTAAAAAGAATTGACATATAATCCCTTATAATTTAGACTAATGTGCAAAACAAACAAAAACCGTTATGCTTGGACTAGTGAGATATCATTCTCACCAAAATGGGATTTTGAAAAGACAATTCAAACCTTTAACATTTTTTATCAAATTCTTCTTTCTTTCTCCTCATCCTCTGTAAATAGACATCGCAATATGGTACACAGCTGCAAATCCCACCACCGGTATCTCTCTCTTTCTCTCCACAAAACACATTGTCATACATATTCACTTAGTGATGGAGTTTGTTTTTTTTTTTTTTTTTTGAAAAACAAAGGAAAATATAATATATTAAAAAGATACATCAAGGGATAGGTTTAGCAGAGGAGCAAGAACTCAACTCCGCCAACAACCTCACCAATAATTACACTTTCAAATGAAAACTCAATGCTCACAATTGGAAAGAATCCAACATCAATTACCAATAACAACAACACACCTAAAACTACACCTGCCAAAGCTAGGATACAATATATTAAATTCTCAATTTTCTCACACCCTCTAATGAATATAGAACATCATTCACTGAGAGATAAACCTTTGGATTCTCAGGTTTTAGCCATAAAGCTGCCTGAATTTTTGTATTCTCAAGAACATCATTCCAACAGATTACCATTTGATTAAAGACCTTGTCATTCCTATGCATCCAGATATGCCATAACATTGATGAAAAACAAAGCTTCCCAAAGACATTTTTCAATATGTTTGAAATCCTTATCCACCCACCATTGCATATGAGAAAGTAGGTTGCTCGAACTCACCAACTCCAAGCCACACCATTTGATGATTTGGCACCAAATCTTCCAAGAATAGATACAGTTAAGTAACACATGATATGAGTCTTCATAAAAAAGATTACAAAAAGGGCAAAGTAATCCATTACCCTGAGGCAAATTTTTTTCTCTTTGAGAGATATACCTTGGTTTTAACTTTCTCTTGCATGGCTAACCATCCAAAAATTTTGATTTTGTGAGGAGCATTTATTTTCCATAACTTTCTTAAATTAGAAATCCCCTGATTGCTATTATCTAGTAAAAATCTGTACTAAGAATTAACTAAAACCTTACCATCATTCTCCAATTTTCACTTGATTTATGATCCTCCAGCTTGTTGTTTTCCATCTTCTTCAGTATTTTGATGAGTTCCTCAACCTCCCAAGCCCTCAGCTCTTTTCTGTATAATATGTTCCTTGATCCCCTATCATTTTTTAAATCTACAATGAAAATTGATTTCTGCACTGATAAAACAAAAAAGCATAGGGAATTCTTCCCTGAGGGATTTATGTCCAATCCATGTATCCTCGAGAAACATATTCTTTTTCCATTTCCAACATTTAATTCCACATTATTGATGAAATCATTATTATTCAAACCAACCTGTAAGGTATCACACCAGATTCTAGAGTGAGATTTTGTAGTATTGATCCCAGGAAACCACCTTTCATTATCATCCCTATAACTCTCACATACCACTCTTCTCATTAGCAAACCTCCACCACCACTTAGCTAGTAAGGAAGAATTCAGAGAATCCACAAGAATACACCTAAATCTCCTCTACTCTTGTTTCTGGTGATTATTTTCTAGTTCACACAGTGTAATTTTTCTCTTATTCTCCACCTCTCCCCACAAGAATTTCCTTTAGATCTTTTCAATCGATTTGCAGACCTCTTTTGGAGCCTTGTACAAGGCATATAATATATGGGGATATTTGCTAAGGTTGCTTTTAGTAAAGTTAACCTTCCACCAATTGACAATAACTTTCTCTTCCAGTTTGCCAATCTGCCTTGTACCTTCTTGATCACTCCTTCCCAAGTCTTAATTAGCCTTGGATTTGCACCCAATTTCATGCCTAAGTAATTCATGGGAAGAGCCTGAGTCTTGCATCTAAAGAATTGTGTCACCTTTTTTAGAAAACTTTATTCCACCCCTATACCACTTACTACACTTTTTTGAAAATTAATCTTTAAACTTGACACCAATTCAAAGCACTTAAGGATCCTCTTCATATTTAACAACTCTTCCTTATTAGCTTCAAAAAATATAATTGTATCATCTGCAAATTGAAGATGTGTAATCTCAACACCCTTAGATCCCAACTTTGTACCTTTGATAAGATTTAATTCAATTGCTCTTGAAAAATGTTCTTTAAGCCTTCAGTTGCAATATTAAACAGAAATGGGGATAAGGGATCTCCCTATCTCAACCCCCTCTTTATATGGAATTCCTTTATGGGTAATTCATTCACTAGTACAGACAAATTTTCAGAAGACACACATTCACCAATCCAATTAATCCATTTCTGATCAAATCCTTTCATCTTCATCATTGGCAAGAGATAAGACCAATTAACTGAATCATAAGCCCTCTAGAAATCCAATTTTAACACTATACCTTTTATCTTCTCTTTTTTTCCATGGATCAATGATTTCATTTGGAATGAACACCCCATCAAGGTAATGAATGCCGACTGTTTGTCACTAACAACATCCATCATAACCTTCCTCAATCTAATTACCAATGTTTTTTTTTCCATGGATCAATGATTTCATTTGGAATGAACACCCCATCAAACATCCGCCGCGCCCCCCCCCCCCCCCCCCCCCCCGGGGGTAATGAATGCCGACTGTTTGTCACTAACAACATCCATCATAACCTTCCTCAATCTAATTACCAATGTTTTTTTTTAAGTACTTTATAAATAAAAGAAACAAGGCTTATAGGTCTATTACCCTCTAAACTCTTAGGAAATTCCTCTTTGGGTATTAGAGTTATGAAAGAGGAATTAATCCCATTTACTAGTTCAGCATTAATACTAAACTCCTTCATAAATCTCATTACCCTTCCTCTAATTACCTTCCAAAACTTTTTCATGAAACTTAGCTTGAAACCATCAGGCCCAGGGGACTTGCTCCCATTGCATGACTTTATAGCTTCCCAAACCACCTTTTCCTTGAAATCTGCCTCCAAAGCCAATGCATTTTCCTTACTCAGCCGAATCCTTACCCTCCCCTCAATCACGGGCCTACTGTTCATTGGTTCCTAGAATCTGTCTTCAAAAAATTGGAAACTTACTCCTTAATTTGATTGGGACCATCAACTATACCACTATTAATTACTACCTGATTAACATAATTTCTTCTCTGCCTTATCTTCATACTAGTATGAAAAAAATCTGTATTTATATCCCCCTTGTTTAACCAAAGTAGCCTTGACTTTTGTCTTACATCAACCTCTTCACTTAAATACACTTTCCTAACTTGCTTTGCTTTTTAACTCCATCTTGAGCTGTATTTGCCCCTGTTGATGACCTTGATTTTCCCCTTGAATATCCAACCTTTGAAGTTTAACTTGCAAAGATGCAATTCTTTCCTTCCAGTTTACAATTCTTAAGACTTTCCATTATTTTATCTTGACCTTCAAATCTTTCAACTTTTTTAACAGAATAAAACCTCCCCACCCTTGCACCATAGATTCACTCCATTGTTTGTTTACCAAAATAGAAAATTCCTTTAGCTTATACCATGACTAAAAAACCTTAAATGGTTTGGGGCCCCGATTCTTTTCCTCATCCCATAACAGTACTGCAGAGTGATCTGAGAAGCTCCTAAGTAATCCTCACTAAGAGCAACAAAACTTAGAATTCCACACTGGACATAACAAAAAATGATCTAGTCTATTCCAAACTTCCTTGTCTTGAAGGTTTGACCACGTATACTTCCTACCTTGTAATGACAAATCAATCAAATCCAATTTTCGAACTACCTCCTTAAAATCTTTCATTCCCTGGTAGACTCTTGTGCAAGAAGATTTGTCCCTAATTCTTAATAGTTCATTAAAATACACCCCCCCCCCCCCCCCCCCCCCCCCCCCCCCAAAAAAAAAAAAAAAAATGCATACTGGTACTTTTGCTATTTTAACTAGAGGTATCAACTTTCCCCATAACTGCTTCCTGTCCTCTTCCTTTCGTAGCCCATATACATTTACTATAATATAGTGGAAACTTCCATAGATCCTTCTTTCCAACAGGACAAAGTTTCTATCCACCAGTTTCTGTATGCAAGTAAAGAAGTTATTGTTCCAAATGATCAACAGCCCCCCTAATGTCCCTAGCGAATTTGTCGTCACCCAGTCACCATCACCATTACCCTAAACTAATTTTACCTTCCAATTATTGCAAGTCTCCCATTTTGTTTCTTGTAACAGGATCATATCTAACCCTCTACCGTTAACTACTTTTCTTACCATGGTTCTCTTATTTCTTCCCCCTAGCCCTCTAACATTCCAAGTTAAGAACTTCATTGAGAACTGACATTAAACACCCAGTCTACCACTTCAAAGCTAACACTTGGAAGTCCCCATATACTCTTCTTTCTTATTCTTCTGAGCACTCACCAAATCCTTCCATTCCATTTCTTTTAACTTCTCACCAAACACCCCTTCATTGTTTTGAAAATCGATTCCTAATAGCTTACCCATTGCCATTATATTATTTGCTTCCTCTTCATAATGTTTTTCATACTCTCAAAGTAGAATTTTGTTTCTGTTTCTAATGTTTTGAGATGGCAATGATGATACTGATGGCTCAGGGTCCTTTCTACCCTTTCTGATCATTGCATGAACACCCTTTTTCTTTTTTGTCCATAAATCTTTACTCTTCTTTTTCTTATCTGACTTCTTCATTCTTGTTTCCCGATCTTCAATTTCCTCCATCTAATTCCACCTAACTTTGTCTTATCTCACTCACATATAACATCGTTTGATGATAGTTGATGGCTTCGGGCTTGATCATTTGAAATATTTTAGCATGTGGCTTGTCATGGCTAACAGCTTGGACTAGAGGTTGGCCGAAGAGGTGAAAGGTGGAGATGGTGGCAGAGTGGGTTTGACTGGGTGGAAGTGGTGGCTCATGGTGAGGGTGTGAGTGGGCTGCTCCGGTTGGTCATCCATGGTGGTTCTGCAGAAGAGTGAGAGGGAGAGAGAGGGTGAGGTGATTAGAGAGATGTAAATAACAGTACATGAGTGGGGCATCACAACTGTTAATATCTATCCTTAATATCTATCCTTTTGCACATAGAGGCATGTGTTCACTTTTTTAATTAAAGGAGATTATTTACTTTTTGTTCAAACTTTAAAAAGGTAAAATGTAATTACCATTTTTATGGTTGTGGTGGTCAGTTATGGGCTCTTTATTCTGATCACATTTTATAACACTACCAGCTTTGGAAATATTGGAACTAAAACATATACTTTCGGATCGATGGTAGTGATGACAAGAGATCGGAAGATTAGAATTGGAATAGGATTTTTTCTTTTGATAGGAATTGGAATAGGATGACGACATATAAATTAAAAAACTACTATCCGAAAATGCCAACTAGTAAAGTCTCTTGGTTTAGTAGAAACTTGGAACTGAATTCAACTTTCATTTAGTTTAGGAGGTTTTTTTTTGTGTTTTTTTTGTTGGTTGACTGGGTCCGGGCCAACTTGCTTCTAGCTCAATAAATTTTGGAGCATGTGCAGTCCACCCGTCTTACATAAACCGAATAATTATTAGGTCAAATACTCTAGAATAGCTCTAAAAAATTGATAACACTAAAAAAGTTTTAAACCAAATGAGCAAACTCTTAGATCCCAAATCTTGACCAATAAGTCACCTTCTTCGAGTTTAGTTCAGGAGGTTATACGTAGAGGAAGGGCAACCCCATCGTGTAGCCTATTGCTGTTGAAAAAAAATCATATTTAATGTTAACAAGTTGAATTTTTGCAGTTGCGGAACCTATGGGATTGATGGTATTGGTTTGGACAGTAGCTTGGGCTGGGTTGAAGTCTATCCTAAGTTTGAACAAGTAATTGCCCTAAGCCCATCCAATATGCTCATAATGGATTTAATGTATATGGGCTAGACCCAAGTATCATAAAAACAGGCATATCATCCAATTCCCATGACCTGAGGCTGAGCAATCTTGTGTGCGTCAGGCTAGGGATGGAAAGCTACCCCAACATCTAAGGTCAGGTCCCTGCCCCGCCCGCCCCAACCTGTCTTGCCCTGTACTGCTTGGGATGGTATGGAGTGATATTAATTAGGATATAGTCAAATTTGAGAACAAGATATAATAACCCGTCCCGCACCCGTTCTATTTATATATATATATATATATATTTCAATATAACTATTGTAATTTGTTCTCTTATTTTTTTTTATTTTGATATTTGCTTTGTTCATGATGTATTTGAAAAAATTACTAACATAAAATAATCGGGACAAGTAGGGTAGGGTCACCATGGCGGGGTGAGAATAGGGTAAGGAGTCCCCCAACCCAAACACGCCCCATTACATATATTTTTCCCTATTTGATGAAAAATAGGGACAAGATTTTCATAGTTTAAAATAATGTGGAAGAAAAAAACGAATGACCAAAATTATATATATTTTTATACAAGACCAAATATTAATATATAAGCATTCACTGATAACAATTTTTTGGATAGATGACACGATTAATATATAAGCATTCCCTGATAACAATCTTTTTGGATAGATGAGTAGTGAAGTTAGTTTGGTAGTAATGGCACTCCTACATGATTTTTTTGGATAGATAAGGAGATTAAGATATAAGTATTTACCAATAATAACAATATGTGTATATATATAAGTAGTAGAGTTATTCCAGTAGTAGTGGCACTCCCACTAGGTCATGAGTTGGACTCACTGTTTTCCGACCTCCACGGTCTTGGCTCTCAAGTATATGGTACACCACAAAAAATATCCATTGATAGATAAATGGAACCAAGTATTAACAGTTGGATCATATATCACTAACCTCATTTTTGGACGAAACATAATGAGTCCCTCGCATAAACAAGCAAAACTTGAATCCCAAGTGAATTTTCGTTGGTTGCAACGTTCTGTTCCTAAAACAAGCTAGACATTATCATTTTATCTGTCACTCTTATACATGGATAAATAACAAAAGACTCATTCGATGCGATGAGTAGATCTTGTGTCATCATCACATAAGTCCTCCAAGAAAAACGTATACGTATACATATATATACATGTAATAACAACATAAAGTCACTCAAAAGGACTAGCTAAGAAGTAGGCCTAGCAAACTCAACCGGAAGTAGGCCTAGCAAACTCAACCGTTGTGCATGAACCTATTCAATTTCACCCATTTAAAATCCATTTAAATGCGTTCAAGTTTATTAATGAGTTTAATTGAGTTGCATAATATAAGTCTAATTAGAAACGGGTTTAAATAGTTTAGATATAGGTACTCATTGAGTTTGCTAAAAAAATGTCACCCATAAAATTGTGTTTTAAAATTTTTGTTTTGTATGTATTTTCAAAACAAATCTTCCTTCTCTTCTCCCACCACCACCACCTCTGTTACCTCCAACCATTGCCAAGCACCCCCACCCACTCACCCCATTGCGATCACATCAAACCACCATCACCATCCATCATCGCCACCAAACGCCACGACCCATTTAAAACTCATTTAAACCTGTATAAGTTTATTAATGGATTTAATTGAGTTGCATCACGCAAGTCCTATGAAACTATGCCACTTTTTTTGGCCCATAGAGATGCAACACATGGAATAACACCCCACCCGACCCCTACCCCTTCTCTCTCTTTCTTCTATGTTGTTTCTCTCTCTACCCCCAGATGGCGCCCACAATAGCCCATACCTTTAATCCAAGTCGTTCTTTTTTACTTTTCCGCCTCTCCATTGGATCAACACCGTCCGTTCTCTCTCTTAAGAATTCCATTATTAGTCTCGCTCCTTTTCTCTCTTTATCCTTCTATGCAAACTCAAAGCCAATATTCCACCGAATTGACTCATACTCACATACACCAATGAAATAAGAATAAACATAAAATATCCGAAACACAAATACACATACAATACATGTATACATACACGCATATATATATGTACATAAATTATAGAAGGAGTTGAAGAGAAGATAAATACTTACAGGTTTGGATTGGTGAAATTTTTTAAAGAACTATTCTCTCGGTTGTTTGCTTAGTGGGAGATAAATTTTTCAAAAATGTTTTCACTCTAAGAATATCTTCATTATGTGAAAAACATTTTGAAGGAAAAATTTTAATTTTAATTTATGTACAACGTTTAATGCTCAATGTAAAAAAATGCAACAATTTTTTTCATTAACTTTCTCTCTACTTTCCTCTCAACCAAACAGCAGAAAGTGAAAAAAATACACTTAAATTAGGTAAAAAAAAATATAAAAATTATAATAAATTACATAAATTTAGATAATATATAAACGGGTCATATTTAGGTTCATGGGTTAAATTTACCCATTAATGATCCGTCTATATTCAACCCACTTACTAATTGGCCGGATTTAAATTGGATCCATTTAAACTCAAATTCATCCGTTTACCATTCCTACCAAGAAAGTGTTATTTGGGTTCATTATTCGAGTCCCATATTAATCTTCTTCTAAGATGGGACTCATCAAATATTAATCTTCTAATATGGACTTATCAAATGTCAACTCCGGTCGTTACTATATATATATATATATATATGTATATATGTATGCATATATGTATACTAGTTTGGTGCCCGTGAAATTTTAACTGAAAAGTTGACCTGAAATGCGTGTATGAAGTGTTGTATGATGTCAGCCTATATAGACGTCGGGCACTTTGTATAACGTTATTACCAGATTTCCGTGGCTTAATACCGACCCAAAAGGTATTTAAAGCAATAAATTGCTGAAAGCAATGTGTCCAATATTAAGTTCCAATTGGAAGGTGGGGTCCTCTGTGCCTTGAGTCCCAAAAAGACAAAGGAAAATATATATGCAGTTTCGGGCAATGCTCCACAAACTTTCTTAGCCCCATGTGAGAAGTTAGATAAGTAAAGAAAGGAAAGATTAGTTGCGTTCAAACAAAACTCTTGTGACAAATAAATCTATGTTCTTTCCATAAGTATTCTTCCACGAAGCTTCCCAAAACCTTTTATATGCACAAAATAACATTCTTCAGTCCATTCGTTATCTCAACCGTATAAGACAAGGACAGCATAGATTTCCTTCACCTATGTCTATATATACCCTTACATTCCACAGCTATTTAGAATGTGCAGTTACAACAATCAGAAACATATTGCTTATCTTCTTCCATAACTTTGCGCCACCATGTCTCCTCTCAACACCAATGACTTGCACCGGATTTTCGAGAAGGTAGAACAGAATGGCGATGGCTTCGTGAGCCTTGACGAGCTCAAATGGTTCCTCAAGAGAATGGGTGTTCATACTAGCTTAGATGAACTCGAGTCATTAGTGGACAAAGCGAGACTTGACGTTCTTGACTTTTTGTTCTTTTATGACACCATAATTAAGCAAAATATTGGTGGTCAAAGCAAGACAGGTGAGGAGGATAGTGACCTGGAGTGTGACCTTGCTAAGGCTTTCAAGGTATATGATTTGAATGGTGATGGTTTCATTTCATGCGATGAGCTTCAGAGCGTGTTGTCTCGATTAGGGTTGTGGAATGAGAGTTGTGGCCGGGATTGCAGGAGCATGATTAGCGTTTACGATACAAATTCTGATGGGGTGCTTGATTTTGAAGAATTCAAGAATATGATGTTGATTACCAATTCTTAAGAGACATTTTTTTGATAAATAGTTTTACATTGCTATTAAATTGTTATGATGATTGTGTTGGTCAGCTAGAATTTGTATTTGGTGTAATAATAAACTAGAAGAATTTGTTTCTTGGATTGTTAGTATTGTACATATTGTAATTCTTAATATATACTGTATTTTTTTTATTTATTAAGGATTGCTTCTTTTTTTTTGGCGTGAACTAAAGACAACTACAGGAATATTCCAAAGGTTATTTACAGTTAAATGTCAGTGTCAAACAACAATATCTCAATATCATCCCTTGAGTGCCTGCTTTGATGTTGTAGGAAGTTGAATGTTTTCTGCAACCTGCATGATTTGGTTCATTTCCTTTTTAACAGAACTATGTCATCCAGGAGTTGGATGCATTTTTGTTTTGTTTTTGTTCCTTTAATTGCTGGCTCGTCTTTATTTGACAAAAAAAACCACAAGTAGTAAAATTTTTTTTTTTTTTTGGGTCTTTGTTGGACAAAATAAAAAAAACCGCTAGTAGTATTTTCAAAGACTATTTGATGGATTCGAGAAAAATATAAGTTAACTCGTAGAGAAAGACATACATATGTTGGACATATTTTTAGTCAGGAATTTCTCGGCTGGCTTATATATTTCGAGTCCTGATCAGAAATATTGAAATATTATCTATTAAAATGACTATTTCTTTTAAGAAAAATACTTTATATTATACGTTTTCAGAGAAGTTCAGCGTCCATGTCCTGAAGTTACAAAAGCTACTATCTAAAACGAATCCTCTAAAATATTGCCTTGCTAACCTCTTACCATTAGACTGACATGTAGGTAATATATTCAATTCGCACTGACTTTGTGATGTAAAATGCATAGCTGATTTGAAAATACTTATAAGCTTATAATCGATACTACGTATCCAAATATTTGATTATATTGACCAGGGTCGGCTCAATAGTGAGGCGATCGAGACAATCGGCCTAAGGTTTTCAAAATTTTAGGACCCAATTTTTTAAAATATGTATATTATTTATAATGTAAAATAATTATTGTATGTTTTCTTTTGTAAAAGTCTAGATGAGGAGGGAAAAAATGGCTAAAATAAAAAAAATACATTAATTAACTTTAAAAACTACCTAGTAAAAACTAATTTTAAAAACTAATTTAATGAAGAAGTAAAAACTTATCTGATTATCACTTTTTTCAAGATAAGGTAGATGAAAGGTCTCCATCTTAAACAACTCTTTCTCTATGTAAAGTTGTTTAGGAGAAGTTGTAATTTTCTCTCTCTCTCTCTCTCTCTCTCTCTCTCTCGCAAACCTGAAAAATCAATTTCATACTCATCTAGTACAATATTTGTGGATTAGTATTGAGGTAATTTTTGTTTTACGTATTTTATTTTTTGTTTAGTATCTTTCATTATTTTTATTAGCAAAAACGTACTAATCCAGTTATAATTTATTAGCAAAAACGTACTCAAGCTCTCATCTTTATCTATAATTTTTACTGTCAATAGTGATAAATCAAGTTTCATTGTTCTGTACTTCCAATACTGTTTAAATTCTATTATTCTTTTTTTTTTTTTGGATAAAGAGTTTGTTTAGTACAATGACTAGTAAATATGTCTACTAGATGTAAGCACCCCATTTTTGACCGCTCGGTAGTATACACTCCATCCAAACTTGTACTCAAGTCAATATAGACGTATTCTAATCGAAATCAACTCTCTAAGCTAATCTCGTCAATTCATGACTTTGCGGGCCCCACTGGGCCCAAAGAGAAGCAAAATAACCAAAATGCCCTTAGGGGCATTATCCTTTCCTTATTCCAATCAGGCGTATCTTTCCGAAGACGATAAGACCCATTTTCCAATTTCAGTTCCTCTCTCGAGACAGTTTATTCCTCAAGATGGTAAATCTATTCCAATTCATTTCTTTTCCAATTCCAATCCCTCTCTCAAGACAGTTTGTTCCTCAAGACGATAAATCCACTTCAATCAGGCACGTCTTTCCGAAGACGATAAGACCCCTTTCCAATTCCAATCCCTCTCTTGAGACAATTTATTCCTCGAGACAGTAAATCTACTCCAATCAGGCACGTCTTTCCGAAGACGATAAGACCCCTTTCTAATTCCAATCCCTCTCTCGAGACAGTTTATTCCTCGAAACGGTAAATCTATTCCAATTCTTGCATTATCCTTTCCTTATTCCGAATCAAGCACGTCTTTCCGAAGATGGTAAGACCCATTTCCAATTCCAATTCCAATCCCTCTCTCGAGACAGTTTATTTCTCGAGATGATAAATTCACTCCAATCAGGCACGTCTTTCCGAAGACAATAAGACCCCTTTCCAATTCCAATCCCTCTCTCGAGACAGTTTATTCCTCGAGATGGTAAATCTACTCCAATCAGGCAAGTCTTTCCGAAGATGATAAGACCCCTTTTCAATTCCAATCCCTTTCTCGAAACAGTTTATTCCTCGAGACGGTAAATCTACTCCAATCAGGCACATCTTTCCGAAGACAATAAGACCCATTTCCAATTCCAACCCCTCTCTCGAGACAGTTTATTCCTCGAGATGGTTTGGCGCGTTTTTTGAAAAAAATCTCTTCGAAACGGTAAGTCCCTTTAAACCTTTCAACCGGGACGAGACCCCAAGTCCCCTAGATGGTAGAACAGTCCATCTTTAACGTCTGCTAGCCTGCCAATGCAGAAATGTCCGTTTAGGCAAGCCTTTTGAGAAAGTTGATTCTCAGGCGCTAAGTCCCTTTAGCAACTTCCCGAGATCAGGCAATCTCGGGAATGATCGCAAACCGTTAGAGTAGCGAAAATACTCGCAAACATCACAACCGTCAGAGTAGCGAAAATACTCGCAAACAAGTCGATATAGGGAATTGCCAACAAACCCCTGTATCATGCGACCGCCGTCAGAGTGGTGGAAACACTCAAAACCCAGGTCAACACCGGTGCCTGCTAGCCCACTTCGGTGAAAAATGACCAAACTGCCCCTTGGGCATTTTTCGGCACGTTTCTCGAGAACACACCTGAGTCTTCAGAACGGTAAGTCCAACCTTCCAAGATTGTTTTAAAAGCAATTCGGCATGATTAGGTGTCTTCTAATCCGTTTCGAGCCAATTCCGAGACTTTTTGGTCAAGACGACCATTTCGCCCCTAGGCATCCGAACGCCCTGAGAACCACACCGGCTCTGGGTATCAAACCGGTAACCTCCCGAGAATGCTTCTTATAGTATTCTCAACTTTTCTCTATCTTTCCGGATCATTCCGAGTCAATTCTGGTAAACCCGGTGCAAAATGACCGTTTTGCCCCTGGTGGGCCGGTCGCCTTTTTCGACCACACCGGCTCTAGGTATCAAATCGATAACTTCTCGAGATTGCTTCTTATAGTATTCTCAACCTTCCTATACCTTTTTCGGATCATTCCGAGTCAGTTTCGGCAAACCCGGTACAAAATGACCGTTTTGCCCCTGGTGGACCGGTTTCCTTTTCCGACCACACCGGCTCTGGGTATCAAACCAGTGACTTCTCGAGATTTCTTCTTATAGTATTCTCAACCTTCCTCTACCTTTCTGGATCATTCCGAGTCATTTCCGGCAAACCCGATACAAAATGACCGTTTTGCCCCTGGTGGGCCGGTCGCCATTTCCGACCACACCGGCTCTGGGTATCAAACTGGTAACTTAACGAGATTGCTTCTTATAGTATTCTCAACCTTCCTCTACCTTCCCGGATCATTCCGAGTCAATTCCAGCAAACTCGGTATAAAATGACCGTTTTGCCCCCAGAGGGCCGGTCGCCTTTTCCGACTACACCGGCTCTAGGTATCAAACCCGCAACCTTTGAAAACATTCTGAATAATGTTTCCAAATCTCGAGTCTTCTTCCAGGACAATCTGATTCCGTCCCGACAGCTTTCCGACCCGATTGACCGTTTTGCCTCTAATGGCCCGGTCAAATCCTTCCAACACATTCTATCCTCATTTTTCAAGAAATACCTCCGGGACACTATTCTAAGTGTTCCTGCCCTTTTCCGGCTCTCCAGGTCATACTCGGCCTCTTCAAATCATTTCCAGACTTTCCGGAGTCACTTCTAGTAAAGCTAGGCTAAAAATTGCATGGTAGTCACTAGTATAGGCGCCTAAATCTAGTCAAAGATATGTTGCTTGCTGACCTTAATAGTTTCTTAATTGGCTGGCGCCAGCCAATATTTGGCCAGGCGCCACTCCTAGTGGCGCCAGAAACATTTTTGGCATGGCGCCACTGCAACAAGCGCCAGGTCTATCCCATCTCTATAAATACAGAGCCTCTTCCAGCGTGAAAGAGGTCCACAAACTCAGTCTAAAAATCCTATACTTCAATATATAGACCTCGCACACTCCCAAAACCCTAGCTTCCCTAGGCTTTCCAAACCCTAGCCACCATATACAAACCCTAAGCCTTATATACACTCATACACACCCCTACACACATATACACTAGCCTCCAACCTTCCATTGAAGACTTGGATTGCTGCAACTATAAAGATTTGAAGACCAAAGACGAGCCCTCGAAGATCAAGACTGAAGTGAAGCGAAGACCGAAGAAAGCAAAGCGTGCAAAGCCAAGCAAAATAAAGAAGACATAAGGTAGGCTTCCTATTTAAATTTTCGCACTTCCCCCTCTCTCTTCTCTCTCTTAACCCACTTGGGTTTTCTCTATTTTAATCCCCCATCTCTTCCCCCCCTTTCTTTGCATGCTTGAAACAAGGGGACTCCCGGTCCATGTGTAGAATTAGACTATTGGAGGGTCACCGTGTCAGGGGCTTTTCTTTAGGCTAACCGGAGAGCACGTGGGTTCGGCCCCTTTGATTATGTGGTGAAGCATTAACCTTGTATGTTCAAGGCCCCAAACTTGCATTGTGCATATCATGATCTTGCATCTTCTAAAAATCGTTTTCAAACTCGTTTTTAAAGCTTGCATTAAACTTGTTTTCAAAATTGCATCAAAATCCCCTTTTTCAAAACATGTTTTTGAAATCACAACCCTTGGGTGATTCTAGCATTTCCATGGCTAGGATTGCTTTAGGAAAGTGTTACATTTAAAGTGACTTTCATGATCCATATTTTCAACCCTTGTCATTTTCAAAATCGCTTCCCTAAAGTGGTTTTAGCTCCTCTTATGGTTAGAATTGCTTTAGGAAAGTGAGATATTTTTATACTTTTTAAAAACTCTCTTTTCAAAAGTCTCTCTTCCTAAAAATCTCTTTTTCAATATACTTTCCTAAAACCCTCCTTTCCAAAGTTATTTTCAAAAACTCTCTTCAAAAATCTATTTTTCAAAACTCCCCTTTTCAACTCATTTCCAAAATCCTCTCCCCAAAATCAACTTTCTAAAAATGCTCCTTAAAAATCTTTCCTAAAAATTCTTTCTAACAATCTCCTTCTAAAAATCCTTCAAAAAATCTTTCCAAAAACTTTCTCTCCAAAATCTTCCTTCTAAAAACTCGTTTCCAAAAACACACTTTCCAAAAACTCCTTTTTTAAAATCTCTTTTCAAAAACTCTATCTTCAAATTTACTTTCCAAAAACTCCTCACTAGGGCTCTCTTCTAAAAATCTTCGTTTCCAAAAACGCACTTTTCAAAAATCCTTTTTCTTGATGCCCAAATCAAGCCCTAGAACTCACGATTAGAAAATCCTAATTTTTCCTTCCCAAAAACATGATTTCCAATCTCCTATTTTGGCCTCAAAACATAAGTTTCCAAAACTATATCAAAACTATACGTATTTTCAAAAACCTATTTTTTACATCAAAACTATAGCCTTCCAAATCTAGGGTTTTTAAAACTTCCCCTTTCCAAATCTTTGTCAAATGTAATCTTCCCGTTTAAGAAACTAAATCCTATCATCCGTTTTTGGAAACAAAATCAAACCTTCCCTTTTAGAAACAAAATCCAATCCCTTCCTAATCCAAATCTTTCCTAGTTCAAATCCTTCCTAATCTTCTACTTTCCTAAATCTTAAGTTTCTAAAATTTGAACATAGCAATCTTTCCTAAACTTTAAAACTCAAAATTCAACTCTCTCCTAATTTTTTACCTTCCTAAACCATAAGTTTTCTAAAACTTTCAAATATTTCCTTAAACATTAAGCTTCCAAATCTTTCCTAATTCAACCCTTTCCTAACTCTATCCTTTTCCAAATCTTAACCTTCCAAATCTAAGTTTTCAAACCTTTCCTAAACTCAAACCCTTCCTAATCTCAAGATCTTCTAAAACTCTAAAACTTTCCAAATCTTAAACTTTTTAAATTTCAAATCTTTCCAAATTTAAAGCTTTCAAAACTCAAAACTTTCTTAATTCAAAACTTTTTGAAGTTGAAACTTTCTTAATTCAAGCCTTTTCTAAATATTTCCTAATTTAAAATCTTTCTAAAATTCTAAGCTTTTCAAATTCAAAACTTTCTTAACTTGAAATTTTTCAAATTCTAAATCTTTCTCAAACTAAATTTTTCCTAATTCAAAAACGTTTCTAAAATCAATACTTTCCTATTTCAAAACCTTTCCCCAACTTTCAAAACTTTCTAATTTCAAAATTTTTCCTAAAATGACACTTTCCTATTTCGAAACTTTCCTAATCCGAGCCCTTCCTAAATCCAAGCTTTCCTAATCTTCCAAGTCCAATATTCAAGTCAATTCTTTTCTAAAATATTTCCAAATCAAATCCAATCTTTCTTTTCTAAGTCCTTAAGTCTAGGTTTCTTAAAACCAAGTTTTTCAAAGTCAAGTCTTTTCAAATCTTCTAATCAAAATTCAATCTCACAATCTTCCAATCCAATTTCCAATTCAATCTCTTTCTTTCAAATCAACTCTTCTATTTTCAATTGGACTCTTGTCCGAACTACGACTGACCTAATTCTTCCAAAAAGATACGTAGGCAACCCTTATAGGTGCGGTCTCCACATTTTTCAAATCTCAAATTCCACAACCTCTTTCAAATCTTCAATTCTACAATCACCTTCAAATTTCTAATTTCTTAATCTCTTCCAAGCTTCCAATTCCATGATCTATTTCAAATTTCCAAATTTCTATTTCCAATTTCTAAACATTTCCAATTTCAAACCCATCTTTTCAAATTCTTTTCAAATCAAATCAAATTCTTTTTTTCAAATCTATTTCCAAATCAACTCTCTTTTCTTGCACTTGCATATTGATTACTCTTAGAAATAGTAATCTTTTGGCTTAAATTGTTAGTTGATTAGTTAAATTTGGTGTTAATTTAGTATTCTAACTCCTAAAACGCGTTAAAACTCTTTTTGTACACTTTTTGCAGGATTTGGAGCTTAAACTAAGGCAAATGGGCAATCTCGAGTATAACCGATCGATCGGTGATACTCTGTTCAACCTACTGCAGCAAACTTCAGAGAGGGCATTTTTTCGATCGATCGGGCATTCTATCGGTGACGTCGGAATTCTCTCAACAGACTACACAGAAGCAAACTTTAGAGGAGTCGGTTTTGTGATCGATTGGGCGTTCGATCGCCTTGACCGTTCGATCGGGCGATCGATCGGTGTATACAGGCTCTGTTTTTCTGCAGAGTATAAAAGCTTTTGTTCGAGACAAAAAGGGATATAGGTCATTTTTCTGTAGATTCTGGACGGGAAAGGAGCTCCAAAAAGGGGTTTTTGTTATCTTGTAAGGTTTTTAAGTTAGATTTACTCTTAATGTTTGTATTTAATGTCATTTATTACTTTTAGATCATTGTAATGAATGCTTGATATATATATGAAGTGAATGATTTCTACTTTTTCTAGCAACTTTCTATCATTTTCTTGGCACTTTCCCTCATTTTCTTGGCAACCAAACACTAGTTCTTTATAGTTTAATGGTAGATTTGGCTCCTTTTATGCTACTTAACATGGATTCTAGTAGCTAAATACCTCTTGGATGTAGTTGTGAAGATCCACCAAGGATCTTCAAAGGGTTGAAAATGGGTTGTATGAACTTCAAAGTCATATCCTCAAAATTATATGGTTTCATTTGATTTAGCATGAGATTCATTAGAAAAACTTAGATTCATAACCCTTTGGCAATATTTATGCACAAATCAATATTTGGTATAGGTATTGCACATGTTTAAGGTTTGATTCTAGGGTACCAATTATAGATTCCCTCTTTATGCTCAATCAAACAAAACCCACATTTTTATAGTCGACATTTTCCAAATCAAGAATCCAATGTGTGATTCTTGATTTGAGTTATAAACCTCTCATTGGAAACCCTTGTTGTGAATTGGTGGATCAAAACAACCATGTCCAAGCTTTTCTCCTTAATTACATAAAACTAGCTTTTGTTGTCTTTAATAGTCACTAAATTATTGCATGAAGCATAGAACCATCATCATCTCAAAACCAACATATTTTCGGTCTCTTTTATGTTAAGAATTTTCATTTGCAATCCATTAAGATAAGTACCCGTGCTAGTTGAGCTTTGTTGCTATATTTGTAGAATTCCCTTGGAAGAGAAATACACCGGATCCTCCAGTTTTACTACAAGCGCGACCTCCGTACCCTTGCGGAGTGGCTCCAGTTGAAGCACATCTGCAGGCGTGCCACATATCATGCATCATATTTTTCTAAACATTATTTTTTTTTTAAAGAGAATAGGATTGGACATTTGTTAGTTGAAGACTCTCATAGGTGAATCTATGGTAGATTGACATGTAGGTACCGAAAGGGTGGGGTAGGGTGATGGCTTAGTGCGTCTTCTCTACACGTAACCAACCTCCGAACCTAGGATCACTGATTTCAAAGACCAAAAATGGAGTTATTTTTCAAAAAAAGCTAAATGTTTTCCAAAGGTAGCCAAACAACCTGTTTTTCTTAAAAACCCTCTCTTGAGGAGATATTTTCAAAATCGTTTTTCAAAAACTCTAAGTGTAGTTTTCGGATTATGCTTAGTTTTTAGGTGACCTAACTCACCTTAATCAAGTTAGGTGGCGACTCCAAATCTTTTTAAGAAAAACCCTTTATTCAAATCTATTTTCAATTCAAACCTAATCGCACTCATTCTTCTGGGAGGGTGAGTTCTAACGAGAGAGTACAATATTTTTTCCGCTTGTTTGTGTATTTCTCGAGTGTGAAAAATCTGGACACGACACTAGAAAATATGAATTTAGATACACAAAACTTAAAAAAAAAAAAAGAATAGAAAATTTAATTCAATCTAAAAAAGGAGCTCTCAATCGATTTGTTGCTAACAATAATCAAAATATAACAAAAGATTTAGGTGAAAATTTCCTAAATGAACAGATAACTAATCCTAAAGAGCTAGAAGATAATGAAATTATTAACATAAAAGATAATAATAATAATAATAAAACAAATATTGATGAAGAATGCAAAGAAAATTTAGAAGAACATCAAAATATCAATTAAAATAAATTAAATAATGATCATATTCCTCCAAATATTTATGATCCAAGTCAATGGAATAATATTGATACAAAATTAAGAGATCTATTAATAGAAAAAGGTCCAATCAGATATAATGATATAAATTCTAAAGATGAACTGTCTAGACATTTCTCTAATATATATTATACATGAAAATTATCAAATGGAGAGAAGTATGATAGAAAATGGCTTGTGTATTCAAAAGATTTGGATAAAGTATTTTGTTTTTGTTGTAAATTATTTAGTTCAAATTCTAGTACAAGTCAATTAGGTAACGAAAGAACCAAAGACTGGAAAAACCGTAGCGTGAAGCTTAAGAGTCATGAAACAACTAATGAGCATATTACTAATATGAATAATTGGGTTGATTTAGAAATAAGATTGTTAAAAAATAAAACAATTGATAAAGATATCCAAGAACAGATTAATAGAGAAAAAGATCGTTGGAAAAAAGTCTTATTAAGAATTATTGTTGTAGTAAAAAATCTTGGTAAAAATAATTTGGCATTTCGAGGAACAAATGAAAAGATTTATCAAGAAAATAATAAAAACTTTTTAAATTTAATTGAAATGATTGGAGAATTTGATCCAGTAATGCAAGAACATATTAGACGGATACAACATGATGGACTTATAATCATTATCTTGAACATAATATACAAAATGAATTGATAAACTTCTTAGCAAACAAAATTAAAAGTAAAATTATAAAAACAATTAAAAGAAGCAAAATACTATTCAATTATACTCAATTGTACTTCGAATACAAGTCATCAAGAACAAATGTCTCTTATACTATGATGCGTTAATGTTTCAATAAGTCCAATAAAAGTAGAAGAATATTTCATAGAATTTTTAAAGTGAATGATACCATTGGTAAGGGATTTTTTTATACAATTATAGATGCATTAAAAATCTTAAACTTGATATTAATGATGCACGTGGACAAGGATATGATAATGAATCTAATATGAAAAAAAAAAAAAAAACACCTAGGAGTACATAAAAGAGTACTTGATATAAATCCTAAAGCATTTTACACATCATGTGGTTGTTGTAATCTAAATCTAGTACTTTGTGATATGGCTAATTCTTGTCCTAATGCTATATCTTTTTTTGGAGTGGTACAACGTATATATTCATTATTTTCTTCTTCTACAAAACGTTGAAAAATTTTACAAGATAATATCCCAAGTGTAACTCTTAAATCCTTATCTCAACCACGTTGGGAGAGTTACGTTGAAAGTGTCAAAGTAATAAAATTTCAAACTCCACAAATAAGAGATGCTTTGTTACAGTTAGCCAAAATAAGTGATGATCCTAAAATAAAAAGTGCAAAACCAAATATAGGTAACACATAAGAGTAAAGGATCAAACCAAATATAGGTAACACATAAGAGCAAAACAACTAACCAATTGAGTCAAATTAGCAAGTCACTTGACAAATTGAAATTAACTACAAATAAGATCGAAAATTACTTTGATGGTGTGATTGTGTTGACTATCAATTAAACTAATTACACTATGGATTTAAAACAACTCTAACTAAAGTTAAGAACGATTAATAAAAAGCTTGGATACAATTGATCTAATCCACCAATTCTCTACAAGTATCTCAATGGAAGGTTTGATTACTCAAATCAAGGAATCATTTCGCGGATCCTTGATTCGGAAGATTTAGACCATAAGAATGGGAATTCATACTCAATTGGATGTAAATTGGTATTCAAATGTTAACAATCTTAAAAACAAATCATCATTTGTGCAATACCTATAACCATTAAGGAATTATGCATAGAAATTACCAAAAGTGATTATGAATCCAAGTTTTCTATAGATTTACAACACAATTGATATGAATTTGAGGAATTCATAAGATAATTCATTGACATTGAAGTGTATATACCTCCATTGAAGACTTTAAAGATCCTTGGCAGATCTTCACAATTGCATCCAAGGAAGAGTTTAGCTACTTGATTCCATAAGAGAAAACATGAATAATTGCGAATTTCTCATTGATTGATGAAGGAATTGGTGTTTGATTACAAAGAAAGTGTAAGAAAATGAAAGAAAATACAATATAAACCCACTTTCTCTTTCTACAAATTGTACTAACTAAAAATCTAATCTAAAATGAAGATAGATACCAAAAATCTCATCAATTCCCGGAGATATAGCAGTGAAAACCAAACAGGAGGTAGCTGGCCAGTACGTACGGTCCAAAATACTGTACATACGGTCTTTTGACCGTACGTACAGACTTCGTATGGTCTTGAATACGCTGAATACAGCCTTCTGAAGTTTGAAATTTTGGCAAACCGTATGTATGGTACGGTTCACCATACGTACGGTTATCTTGTTTGAATAGATCTTCGAAAATTTTATGAAATCGATGTATTATGGATTCCGGTAGCCTTTCTAGTTTGGGAGATATGACCCTTCAAAGTTTCAGCTCTGCGTGCTTCAACCAGTTAAACCACAGCTTTAACAGCTTGTACATTGACAGCATTCTTTTGAAAAACACTCTTCCTTTATCCGAAATGCGCCCGGAACCCTCCACATTAAGCTTAAAACCTATACAAAGCAAAATAATTTAGTTAGTACTAAAATCTAATTAAAGAGACATATAAACTCCTAAACTAAGGCTAACAATTGGCAAATTAAGGTATTATAATTGCACTTTTAGAGTGCAATCAATTTATATCTGTTATGATTTCATCAAAAGAAATTGCTATTGAAATGGAAATAGAACTTGTATTTTGTGAAAAACGTATTATTCGTAGAAAAAACAATTTGATGAAAATACTAATGACGAAACAACACAATCTGTTGAAGAATCTTTTAGGATTGAATATTTTTTATACATAGTAGATCATGCAATTTCTTCAATTCAAAGTAGGTTTGAACAATTTCAAATGTACGACAATATTTTTGGTTTTTTATTTAATTTTAAAAAATTAAAATTACTAGAGGATGATAGTTTGAAAAAATATAGTCTTAATCTCAAATGTAACCTAAAACATGACATTTTTTCTGATATTGATGGTTTAGATTTATTTTCGGAATTGAAAGTTTTAAAATAAAATTTTCAAACAGAAAAAAGCACACCAATTGACATTTTAAATTATGTAAAAAGATTAGATTCATTTCCGGATGCATGTATTACTTATAGAATATTATTAACTATACCAGTAACAGTTGCTTCTGCAAAAAGAAGTTTTTTAAAGTTAAAATTGATAAAGTTCTATTTAAAATCTACTATGTCACAAGAAAAATTAATTGGATTAGTAATACTATCAATTGAAAAGGACATGTAAATAAATCTCAAATATAAAGATATAATTAATAAATTTGCATCTCAAAAGGCAAGAAAATTAAATTTTAAATAATAATTTATTGATAATATTAAAAATTTGAAAGGCCTCATTCAAATGTTTCGCTTTAGACCCCAAATAGTGTTGAGTCAGCCCTAATATTAATAGTAAAATGAACCTTATGAGAAAAAGTCCCATTGCACAGAACTTTATGGCCCAATTGTATGGAATAATGTAGGTGTTGGAGTAAGACAGATTTTTGTAGGTGACTTGTCCTGAATTATGTTAGACATGGCACCTAACAAGTTGGGTGAGGTTGCATCGACAGTTGAAAGGTCTTGAAGTTAATTTAATTTTGACCACTTTAAAAAGACTCTTGTGAAAAATTTAACCTTTGTTTATGTTTTGTCAAAGAGACTAATTACTATAATATTAGGTCAAGGTACAATGACTATGAGTAATATTATACAATTCAAGACAAAATAAAAAATAAACTATTCAATCAAGAACACACCAGCTTTTTGCCATGAAAACCTTTAAATGGAAGAAAAATCACGTGTCTCCTTTGCCGGACAAAGATCGTGCGCTATCACTTATAGTTCAGACGGTTACAAGACTCTTTATAATCAAAACCTATCAACTCCTTGATTTAATGATTGTTTGGATCTTGCTTATATCCACAATTCACTGTTTCTATGCTTAATTACTGTTCAGATCCCCTTAGAACAGATTTCACTCCTTGAACTCCTTCAAAGTATCGATCTTTTCACTTTAGT